>SSNS01000032.1:2812214-2932923 GCA_006937985.1 Aphyosemion australe
CTGAAAGCTGACAAAAATACCTACTGTTTTATACAAAAATCATGTGTGTACTCAAACATATAGAGCCACTTTTGGACCATTCTTTCACTTGAAATGAAGCAGTCTGCCCCTCCTTCTGCTGCTCACTGCTAGAGTGGTGTTGTGTTTCCTCAACTGTTTTCATAAGCACCAAAAACTGGCTTACAGCCACAATACTTTGAGTAGACTGATAAATTATAGCTCAAAATGTAGGTATATCTGTCAGCTATCATTCAGTGCAAGTCTCAATTTCATGAGATTTACTGTTCACCCAGGACAAATCCTGAAGCGGCACAAAGTCACTTCTGAGCTCCTATCTTTCCCAGTCATTTTGTGGTGACGTTTCCTGAAAGATCCCAAACTGTACCTAAAACTTAAACTGTGATTTTAGAAAAGCTGTACAAGATATCAAGACACTGAGTCATCGGCAAATAGTTGAAAGTCTTGTGACTTGTTTAAACTTTAAATGAAGTTTCTAGGTTAAAGTATGCTGAAGTAGTTAACTCTCAAAGAGCTGAATGGTTTGGCCAAAAGTTTTGAGAATTTTAAGGGCTTCCCATTCATTCCTATGGGAAAAAAATCATAGAAAAAGCTGAATATTTCGGAAACGGTTGAAAATATCAATACCAAAAGTCATAGCCGGAAAGACCTGAACGAGCTGAACGTTTTGATACCACATTTGTTGAAATTGCTGAAAGTTTGAAGGAGTTGAAAAGGTCCAAAAAACGTACGGAAGCAGAATAAGAAGAAGAAGAAGAATAATAATAAAGAGAAACAGGAAAACAATAGTTTGAATGCTTGCAGCATTCAAACTAATAATAAAGAGAAACAGGAAAACAATAGTTTGAATGCTTGCAGCATTCAAACTAATAAAACCTAGGGATGTAGATATTACTATTTTAGATCATCCAATGCATCTTTGTGCAGATGATCAAAAAGTTACATCTCAAAGCTAACGGTGTTTAGCGTAAAGCTTCCAGATCCGTTTGAAAAAGCTAACAAGCTGTGGAACGATAGTCCTCAGAACTGGTACAGGGATATCAACAATTATTTAACAGGCCTGGACTTCACACAGCTGAAGCAACAAAGGTGTAACCAGATCTCTTCTGCATTGAGCGAGTTATTGCTGAAGGATCGCCGTGACACAGTTCGACTTTGGAAATGAACAGATTCTCCGTTTATTCTGACGAGCTCAGTAAACATATTTTGTGTGATTATATAAAAATAAACTAATGTGGCTACTATGATATGGACGGATCCACTAGAACTCTCTTCATGGCTGTTAACCATTGCCTTCACCATATTTTATCAGACGGAAACCTGTAAAATTTCATCTACTTGAGCAGCCTGCAGCGCTGCATCTGTTAACCATGCTGATAGATTTTAATTAGCCGCTAATTAGCTCAGTTTATTGACAAATAACAACAGTGGTCAATGGAGTTGTGCCGTCTTTGGGGCTTGGGCGTGTGACGTCACACGTCAAGGGATCTAGCTGCAAAGGGGGCGGGGTTTTCTCACCTGATTCTCCAAATTTTCTTTGTTTTTTCTTTTTCAATCATCTTTTTCAAATTTTCAGTTATAAAGTACCTTCATGAAAAGTTATGGCACACTATTGAACATACATTTCTTTTCTTTTCTTTTAAACTGTGGGGCGTTAAAATCCAACAAAAAATTCAACAGGGCTACACTTTAGCACT
This sequence comes from Aphyosemion australe, assembly GCA_006937985.1. Lineage (NCBI taxonomy): Eukaryota > Metazoa > Chordata > Actinopteri > Cyprinodontiformes > Nothobranchiidae > Aphyosemion > Aphyosemion australe. Next base: position 2,813,930 of record SSNS01000032.1, read on the forward strand.
TTTAATTACACTTGATGTAATCAATCATCACTACACATTTAATTTGTTACTCAGGGATTGATGCCTGACAGATTGCATAATTATAGACACGGTTGCATCACGTATGATCAATTGTGTTGCCAAAGACCTGCTGTTCTGCAGCCACCCACATTCATACACCACACAGCGTAACAGACGCACCATCAACACACCGCTCTGCAGCTAGACTTTCAGCTAGGCCATGACGCATTCAAAACATCATGTTATATGTTTAAACATTATGTTAAACAGGCAGACGTCTAGATTAAGTGACAGATTGCATTTCAGCTACTTAAAATAAACCCGGGATGAAAGAAAAAGTCTAATTTTGGTCTTTCCTGCTGTTGTTTTGTGTCATTCCTTAAATAGGAATCCAGTCAAATGAGAAATCCCTCATCAGCTCGTATGTCGTATTATTGGTAAAGCCTTATGTAACTCTAAAACACACGGCTGCCCGGCACTCAGTGTTTCTATGGAAACAAAAACAGTGGGAACGAGTGCGTGCGACAGCCATAAACCTTTTCACTGCTCATTTTGGTATGAAGTAACAGTGACACGACACAAAACAAAGGTCTCCCTCAAAGTTCCTGACAAAACCAAAACAGATTTTCCAGTGAGTGCAGAGCCAGATCATCCATACGGCTCCGGAGCCAGGCAAATATTGTCTTACTGTCACAGACTTCTGACCTTTTACGGCACAAAACCACAGCACTCAGGAGGCTTTTTTTTTTTTGGGGGGGGGGGGGGGGGGGTGTAGAAATTACAATATTATGGTGACTTCTCATCAGCAAATTCCAAAGCTGTATTTCAAGTGTATTTTCTCACTGATTCATTATATTTACACCAAATAAAAACCATGTGTTGTTGCTTCATGTCTTGCAGAGTTGGAGGCAAAAAAAGCCATCAGATTATTGAGTTAGTAAGGAAGCAAGCTAGATTTGGTCACGCGCACCCATCCCCCGCTCAGGCTGCAATAAGCTGATAAGCTCCGATATCTGGGAGGGAGTCAGAGTAGAATGGCTGCACTGTTTTAATGCTAATTTCGCCGTTTGTGACATCACAAACGGAGACTTTTTGACATGGCTTGTTTTAGGCACATATTTCCTAAAACCAAACACTGATTAGATGTTTTTTTTCACTTTTGGTATGTTTATAGAGGTAGTAGAGACTCGCATGGCAGCACAAAAAGATGCAAAAAGTGAGTTTTGCACAATATTATTAAATATGTAAAATTCCCTAAGATGATGCACATTCCATCAGAAGAAGAAGCAGGAATCTTTCAGATCCTGTTTCAGGTTTTTTGGAATTTTTTCATTCTGTCTCCTAAAAATATTTTAGCATTTTAAATGTAAAACTTGTTCTTTTGTTCTCCACTTATCCAGTCTCACAGCACAATATCCTATCACAGCCAGGTACAAGCATTAGACAAAAATGTTTAAAAAGCAGCCAAAATACAGCTTCTTCTGCAACTTATTAGTCATTTACTGAGCGATAACAAACTTAGTTAATGAAAAAATATCCAATTTAGTGATTGCATTTTCTATTAAAATAAAAAAAAATTTTAAAAATCTAAATTATAAAAAATTCATTCAATCAGAAAATCAGGCTGTATTTTAGAATTTTTTTTCATCTTGGTGTTCAAACATTTTGTGAGTTTTGGTCCCTCTATTTTCTGAGTTAACTGGAATCTTTAAACATGTGAGCAGGGTCATTAATTCTTCATGTCAAGAAGATAAATTAAATGAATTTACACAGTTGCATTTAAGACACACAAGCTCAATTAAAGGGAAGAATACACCAAGAGAGGAAAAACATCACTGGAATCGGTACACAGGCAGTTCCTCAATCAGCCCATTAGGAGAGAAATTTGTGACTCTGTGGATCCATTCCACTTCTAATTTCAGTAAATCGTTATCCGTTCCCCTCTGTGACTCAGTATAAGACAATACCGGTGCATTTCAAATCGTCTGTGGAGTGGCTCTTCTCAATAAAGGGCTGCACAGTGTGAGATTTCCAAACACTCCTGAGAAATCAGGAGTGTGTTGCTTGTTTTTCCAATGATCCAAATGGTTTCTTGTCACTGGAGAAAAATAAAATACACAAATCTGTGTTATGTATCAAGTTTATTGACTTATAGTGTCTTAGATTTCTCTCCAAGTGCAGACCAACAGAAAATACAGCCTCTATTCCTTTATAACATTTCAAAAGTGCTATAATGCCACTTACAAACAGAGATTTATACGTTTGGATGGAACGAGACGTTTGAATCTTCTTGTTGTGTAAAGTCCCATTTTTTAAATATTTTTGTTATTTTATGTTTTATAAGAAAATGTAATATTACAGCCTATAGATGCACATATTTAGTTAACCCTTTATCAGACTCACTCAGGTAATAATTTGTGTCATTGTTCCTTTTTCTGCGAGCTCTTAGGAATGAGAATAAACTTGTTTTTAACCATTTGTTTATCATGGCTGCCTCACAAAACTTGTGTTTGTTTGAAGCGTTGTTTGTGTGCTGAAATTAACGCGATGCATTTGCAAGCTGCAATATGTGAGTAACCAGTAGGGGGAGTTGACAAAGCAAGCGAGACACACTCGCCATTGTCACGCTGTCTTTGGTTTGGAGGTCTTACACGCTAACTACAATAATGCTGCTTTTATTTCTGCTGTGATCTCAAAATTAACCAGCTGCTGAGCTCTTCTATTGTCACTATGTTTGTTTTGTTTGCACCCTACAAATCCAGCTCTCTATCTGGTATGAGTTCTGCACTGTGCCCCCTGGGGGAATCCTCCAGTACTACACACAGTGCAGCAGCAAGTATGTGAACAAGACGCAGCCTGCTATGGTTATGGTGACAGAGGACTTTAGTGTCCGCCCCGTAATCGGAAGGTTGCAGGTTTGAGCCCCATTCAGTCGATCCCTGTCGTGTTTTTGAGCAAGACACTTAACCCACCTTGCTTGTTGGTGGTGGTCAGAGGGACCGGTGGCGCCAGTGTATGGCAGCATTGCTTTTGTCAGTGTTCCCCAGGGCAGCTGTGGTTACACTGTAGCTCATCACCACCAGGATGTGAATGTGTGTGTGAATGGGTGGATGACTGATATAAAAAGCTGTAAAGCGCCTTGGGGGTCCTAGGACTCTAGAAAATGCTATATCAAATACAGGCCATTTACCAATTAAAAAGCAAGTATATTCCCAGCTTTAGAATCACATGACTTCACCCAACCAATCATCAGGGATCAAGATCGTCACCATGGTGCCTTTTGACCAATCAGTGAAGATCTGTGATGCACCAAACATCGATGCATCTGCAAAACCGCAAAACTGCATTCCTGCAGCTCGTTCTGCAGCTTGTTTAACACTTGGAGGTCCCTTTAAAAAAAGCAACATTGGGGATCCTTAGCACAAAAAAATGCACGAGGGACCTCTAAGGGTTAAGTTGAGCAAAAATATCTAAGGATAAAATTTAGGAATAGGGGAAATATACTTTATATACTGTATAGATTTGTTCATATAAACCTGCCTGGTAATCTACTAATCATCTACTCTAACTCTGGTTGTAATGTTTTTATGATAATATTAATATTATACATTTTGCGTAGTTAAAACCAGACAGATTGACTTATTATTTTAATACAGTACGTACATTATTTTACTTTAAATTGTCTTTATTAATAAACATATAAATACAAGGTGAAACTAAACAGTTGATGAGATCATTTACTGTTGACTTTTTTCAGGTCTTAGACAAAAGCGTTAACTTTTAGATGTTGGGAACGCAGCATTAAAGAAAGCAGGAAATAAAAAGTGACACCTAACCTTTAAATGGCTTCTCAGGTTTTCATCAAACTTTGCAGAAACTGAACGGGAAGGTATGTCTATACTTCTGCCTGGTGCCGTATATGTGTGGGATATATGGTCCCGTCTTTTGACAGGGAAAAGTATAATAATCCTGCAAAAGTGTGAAATCTTGTCAGTGGTCTTTCCAATTTTTTATTTCTGTGTGGAAGCGAGGCTCACGCGGTATATTCATATGACAGCATGAATGACCGAAGAAAAAAATCCTCTGCTGAATCTGCAAATTCAAGGTAGATCAAAGTACGGCTCTCAATAAAAAAGTGCTTTTCAGGAGAGAAAACAGCCTCAGAATCAGAAGATAAATGTGTGCAGATGTGCTACATGGGAAGATGCTCTGTTATCTCCACCACTACGATGTTTTCAAAACAAATTCTTCGGGTTTACTCCAAATCTGAGCGAATGGACTGTGGAAATGACACAGCACTGAGAGGGGGAGATTACAGGAGCTCTATCTGCTGTTTGCAGCATATTCAGCATCTCACAGACATAACAGCCTGATTCTATTATGAGCTGAGGAAAACTAACAGGTGGGGAGGTGTGTCGAGAATAAACTTTTAAGATTTAGATGGGCGAAAGCTATCTCCCCTTGAGACTCTAAATAAAACGCACTTTTCTTGATAAGAAAAAAGCTAGCTGCTCCCCTGCTGTAGGAACGTGGGGAGGGAGGGTGACAGCAAAGATAAAATGGGTTCTTTGGTGGCTAGAATAGAAAGAACTGTAAACTCTGAGGCAGCCTGCCAGTGTTTCTTGATAGTAGCTGAGAAAAAGAGGTTGAAGAGTGGCATTCACAGCCCTGACTCTCTAACAGGAGCTCATCCAGGTTAGAGAGGCTGCAGGATCGCATCTTTTAGGGGTTCAGTCGTATTCTCAACGGCAGATCTGAACAAAGAGAAGAGCTGAGTGTCCTGGGGGCTGTTTCCACTCTGGAAAATCACAAGATTTTACATGTTTAAAACAAAAATCTGGATTTTTTTGTCAAAGGGCACCATCTAGAGGTGGGAAAATGTACTGCACGTTAAGCCCTTCATTCCACCTCCATGATTATGGCTGGAAGCAGCATCTCTCGTTCATGAACGTGCACCTCTAGCCGGCCAACAGAGCTAAAACACAATTATTATTCTCACATTATCATGTTTATTCATGTAAATATATTCTAAAGACTTACTTGTCCATAAAAATGTAGTAAACGTGCACGCACGCTCTGTGATTGGCATCTAAGCAGATGTCTAATAGTGGCTAATGCTGAACAGTGCTGGGTTGAAATTGCACGGGGCTCTGGACAGGGGGCAGGCTTAGCAAAAACAAATTGACATTTTGCCTACATTGTATCACAGTACAGTAAGGGCCGTGATATACTTGCTGTTTAGCGACGCGTACAAGTGTTTAAAATGGCTGCCACGCGTAGCTTGCGTTGATTTGAAGCGTCGTTTGTGCGCGTCCCGCGAAATTAACGCGACACGATGTGCCTGAACGCTGTAATATACGAGCAACCGGTAGGTGGAGTTCACAATACGAGGGAGAAACACTCAGCATGGTGACTCCGTCTCTGGTTTAGAGGTCTTTCACAACATCTACGATACCGCTACTGTCTTTTTTTCTGCCATAATCTCAAAATTAACCAGCTACTGATCTCTTTTATTGACGCCATGTTTGCTTTGGTTTCCCCGGCTCTCTATCCGGTCTGAGTACTCTCGTCTGCCCCCAAGTGGAACACTCCGGTACTGCATGCAGTGCAGAACTGTCTAGCAGCAGGTATATGAACAAAGACACAGCCTGCTGCCTGCGCCAACGTGAGGTTAAACTGCAAGTATATCACGGCCCTAAGACTATCATTTTTAGGCATTTCTAAAAATTCATGCATATTTCCTGAAAGGGGGAAAACTCCGGATTGCTGCTTTAAACCACTCCACTGTACAACAAGCAAATTTATCCAGAATTAATACAAAAATGAAGGTTTTAGTCAAATGACTCCTGGATCACTTCACTCAGCGTGAGTAACGCAGCGTGGGAGTCAGAGTTCTTCTTAACCTCATATTTAGTGACAAATATCAGAAATACACTCCTCATCATCCCTTGCTCCCTTTCTGTCTGGCTTTCACTCACTTGGTCACACACACACACACACACACACGCACACGCACACACACACACACACACACACACACACACACACATACACACACACACACACACACACACACACACACACACAGACGTACTCACTCATCAAAACATTGCTGTCAGCAGAATCCCCTGACAGTCTATCACGGCTGTGGAAACAGCTCAAGTGTTATGTATGAGAAAAATACCAGCAAAAACAAGCATGAGAATCTGGACCCTGCACACACACACACACACACACACACACACACACTGCACTGCTTCTATTGTCAGGCACTTGGCTGTAGCCGAGATTCCAACCTCAACACATACACTGCAACACTGGATCAAATGTTACAACCTTAAATTTCAGATAATTATTCATGTTCTGTGTTATTTTCCCAGATTTTCATCACAGAAACGACGATGCTGCACAGGAAAAGTTCAGCTCTGCGGTTGTCAGAACAAATTCTCACGTCTTTCTGGACCAAAATGATAAAACACTTAAAAGAAAATGTCGTTTAAATATTGTTATTGTAGCCACAAGTCCTGATCTGTTTCTATGGTGACCAACATCAAGTGGCCGAATACAAAAACTCCATTCAGTGACCTGTTTTTCACAGTTTGACTTTTCATAGATGCAAATAAGCCCCGTTCCCATGTTGAATATTGTTCGGCTGTGAGTGTGGATTCCAGTTGTTTGCAGCGTTAAGATTTCTTTCCTCCCGTGCAGCAGAGGCTGAGCGGGGAGGACGTGGAAGAGGATGATGGAGGGAAAAGGCAGGGGAAGTTAGTGTAGTGCCGTGGGGGAGGGGAGAGCCGGGATGCTGAGGCGATTGCTGGAGTGTGGAGGCTGTTGGAAAGGAAAGGAGGGAAAGAAATGGGAGCGGGGCTGCCAACCATCTCCACACAAGGTGGGGTGTCGGGCAGGCAAAAGGAGCATATGGCCGTGGGCCATTAACGCAGCCAGGAGAGGACATGTTACCAAGTGAAGGCAGGGATGAGTGCTGCCATAAAAGGAAGCAGTTGAGCAAAAAAATGTCAATCAATAGGTTTCCTCGTGGCAAAACGACTCCTATTAGTCAAATAAGGCAAACAAAACACACAGAGTCTGTCAGCTAGAGCTATTAAAGATTTTCTCCTCATTAAATATTGAACTCAAATCTGTGGAATACTTTTTATTTGTAAAGTAGAAGGAACGGGTAAAAACGATCATCTCATATTGATCTCAATTTTACATCTTTTAATAAAAGGAGCTCAAAGTGGGCAGACAGGGAAGGCATAACAGAGGAGAGATGTGTGTGTGGGTGTGTGTGGGTGGGTGTGTGTGTTTAGATATTCCAGTAAACTTGAGCATGTCTTAGCAATAAAAATAGAAAGAGACATCCCAGAGGAACCAGTTGCGAGAAGACGAGTCTTTAGACAAACATGTTCACATTGCTTCGGCCTTGGGGTCGATCCATCTGCACTTTAGGGGGCCGAGGCTTGCCGCTCCGCTAATCTCCGCTGCCTTTGAGCAACAACTCGGCCCTCCTCTGGGCGATAACCTCTTAAGCGAACCGAACCATCTCAGTAACAGCCATGCAGCGCTCGTCACGATCGCCTAACCTCCATTATGACCCAAGTCTCGCAAATGCTGCGATCTCCACTTTGTGTTATAAATCACCATCAAAGTGTCCCCCTCAGACGAGGGCAAAGCTGGTCAGTTATTTCAAACTCTCAGTGGAGTGACATGGAAGCTGTGGCCTCGCTGCTTTGGTCACACAAGTTCATCCCGAGTCTGCCACCACGCCTCCTCTGCCAGTGATTTATTGCCATCCAGCAGAGACTAGACAAATCCCTAAAGACACAATTACCGTGCACCCCCTTTGGGAAGCCGGCACAGTTCATCTAAAAACCATAATGAATCCAGGATGTTGTAGCTGTTTGCCGCGGCGCCCATTATCTTCATCCCTGCTACAATTATTGCATGTACAGCAGGTAAATACCCTCGTTTGTTTTTCTAATTTAGTAATTCTCAGTTCAGCAGTTCTTATTACAATATGTGAGCAAAGGCTGGCAGATTTGTTCCGACTGTGAATTTGAGTTAGCGACTATTCACAACAATCACAGCCTGGCAATAAATCTTAAAGAGCTTAAAAAGTCGCGTCAAACAGTGAGACACACTGACTCATGGTTGGAATTATTTAGCAAAAAGGATTTTCCTTGTTCGCCATAATGAGCAGAATGAAATTGCTAATTCAACCAATTGTACACAATCCAACACATCATTAATTGGACCAATTGTGCTGTCCGTGTGCTTCAGAAATGCTGCTTTTCTTTTACAGCTCTTGTGACACGCTGCAGAACATTTTTAAATAACTAAAGGCCTAGAATTTCTTGCAGAAATGCATATTGAGTTTTAATCAAAGACCATCTTCTATTGAGAAAACATTCTGCACGATCGGAGCTGTAGACGGACATCTAGTGAAAACACTCAGAGTTTCATTAAAAACCAGTTTATGAAGGGTTTACAAACATCGCACACAGGCAAAAACATTATTACCTGCTTTGGGTTTTTCAGAATAAAGCTATCTGCAATTGTGTTAAATGTACAGCACAATGCTGTAAAAAATACAAACCTAATTTTTAAAGAGCAAGTTGCCCCCAAATCTCTGCACTACACTGAGTTTGAATTAGCTATTGGCTAAGAAGTACCCTGTGACCTCACAGGTACCATATGATGTCAGCGGAACTGCTGCTGTGGCCTTTAAAAGCAGTCGAGTCTCAGGCTAGGCCACTTCTCCGTAGTGAGTTGGATGCTAGTGTTTACGGCTCAGCACCGGTGGCCTTGGGCAACTAATGAGCCATCGGTTCAAAACAATATGGCTCAGAGCTGCTTGCCTCCTCCAAACAACCTTCCTCCCATCCATCTGTCCTCTGGTGAAGGAAGTGAAGAGAACTCCTCTACGTCAAAAGACTGCTCTGAGACAAAAGGGCTAGCGTTGCAATATGCTTTATGTACAGGAAGTGGTGGTTTCTAATAGCAAACCTCTTTTAAACAAAGATATTTTAAACAAATGAATCCAAACTAAAAATAACCCCAAAGAGAGAAAAGCAGAAAACTAAGGTTGATGAACGTAAAATTCACTAAAGACGCCTCTAAGGCCATACTAGCAAACTTAACTAAGCACTACTGCAAATTAGACAAATCTAAGAAGCACTACATCTATTTGGTTCACTATTGTGTTACAACAGAGCGACTGGGGGCGTCAACGCAGATCTAAGCTCCTTCTTCAACTAGCAGCCTTGGCGTTTTAAACTCTCAGGTGTTGTCAGATGATTGGAAACAGTACTGGCTGCCTTCAGGGGGAGGAGGGGTGGAAGCCCAAAATTGGCGTGCCGTTGTCCATGGTGCTGATCATGGGGTGCAGGAGGATGCTCTGTCCATGGTGCTGATCATGGGGTGCAGGAGGATGCTCTGTCCATGGTGCTGATCATGGGGTGCAGGAGGATGCTCTGTCCATGGCGCTGATCATGGGGTGCAGGAGGATGCTCTGTCCATGGTGCTGATCATGGGGTGCAGGAGGATGCTCTGTCCATGGTGCTGATCATGGGGTGCAGGAGGATGCTCTGTCCATGGTGCTGATCATGGGGTGCAGGAGGATGCTCTGTCAAAAGAACAGCTGAAGCAGGCGCTGTCCAAGGTGCTGATCACCTCCCTCCAACACGGATAGGCAGCGGCCGTAACAATGTGCGAGGATGTTTGTTAGCGTTTCAGTTCTCCAAAGGAAAGTGGGTTTAGTAGTCTGTGTCAGTCACTGCCATAGCCCCGCCCTCTCGGTCCACCAGGCAACGCCTCCTTTTGGCACATTTTTCAAACAGGAAATATGGGTGGATTAAGACTCTGGCAGGGGGGTGATGTGCTATTTAAGTTTTTTAAAGAAAGCAATAGGAACCTGCTGGATGTAAAACCTATTTTTATGGAACAAATATTTACATAAAATACATTTGAAGAAAAAGTCGTTTAAAATCTTGCAATTAGCTCATCAGCAAATTGAAACTGTTTTTTCCAAACTGAGGTTGTTCATAAAACTATTTACAACTGATGAATCATTAATTGTTTATAATCTTTTCACTCAATTCCCAAGCAAAGATCTAAACTATCGTTTTCAGTAGAAAACACTACACAAAAACAACATTTTATAAATTTGAATTACTCACAGAAATAGAACAATATAGAAATACGACATTATCTTTTGTATTTTCATCCAGGCTTGATATGATGTTCCTTTTTCCTGCACAGCAAACACTTTCTTTTTTGCACTGAAGCAGCAAAATTCAAATAAAGCAAAGGCCTGAACTAGTTTAGTAAAAGAGCCCTAAGGTAGATTTGGTGTTTGGCTCCAGTTGCAGAGGTGAAGCTCAAAGGGGATGGACACTTTTCTCATGAGCTCTCACCTTGAGCACATTAGATTTAATTGAAAACCCCTGTTCTCACCTCAGCTGTGACTTTAAACTCCCCCACTGAACCCAGTTTAACCCCCGACCCGCAGGCCTGAGCCGGGGAGTGTGACACCGGAGAGAGACGGCGCGCTCACGCTGTAATGACTCTGAATGAATTATGGTCAGTTTCTCTGAGCTTTCACAGATGCCTCATCTCCGGGGTTCACTTTCACCGGTGTTTACCGAAGCTCTGAGCTGACTTCGGACCTCCGTGGGGCTCCAGCCTCTATCTCACATGAATGAAACCATCAAGCCTCTAGTGCAACAGAATGCTCTCAATTTTCATTTCAATTACCGCCGCCGATGATAAAACACAGATCGAGCCACGACACTGGCTGCTCTGCTAATCAGAGGCAATAAATGTTTCCAATTAATTATGCTGGCTGGCTTTACTCCTCGACTGATTTTGACATCAAAGTAATTATTCCTCCCAATATTATTTCCAAGTGCATGCTTTACGCATATTTGTTGCAAAACAACTTAAGTGAAAGAATCGTGGACCCAAATAACATTCTTTAATGTTATGTTCTTGCAGATTTATTGGTTTGACAAAAACGTCTCACAAAAGACCCTCAGTGTGAATGAAATTATTAGCCAAAAAATCATAATGTTATTCATAACTTTACTTTTCTGTTACGCTCATAAAAATGCTTAAATTAACAATAGCAGCTAATCTTGTCAGCGTGCAGCCACCTCTGCCACCTCCAATTATTGCTTTTAAATGTGTCTTCAATTGTCTAACAGTTATTTATAATGAAAGTCTTGCAGCAGTATCTGAAAGGGTTCAAAGCTATCAAAATTATCACATTAGGCCAGTTTACACTATTCAGGTCATTTTACCGGACCTTCACGGTACGCGCCTGTCTCCGTTTCACCGTGTTGGCCCAACAGGACCACTCATTTCAGGAACCAAACCAGTACCTGCACTGGGGTGTGTACTCAGAAATGCCTCGGGTGAGTTACTGGGTGGGATCTGTGGTCAGCTCATGCTGATTGGTTGTTACACAGTGGGAAATGATATCGGCAAGCTTTGCAAAACAATCAGCATTTGTAAAATTGGAAGAGTTGCTGGTGAAGCGGAATGGAAGGAAAAGAAAAACAGCAGCGTTGGTGCTGCTTTAAAATCCCAATGTCGGTAAATGTGGTGGAAATCCCCTCAATGTCGTAATTCACTAGCCTAGAAATCTAGACAGACAGTAGCAGAAGCAAAATGATTTTGCTCTGCATGTCGGTCTAGCCACGTTCCAATTTGAACCTCTGCAGCCCTGAGCAGACTGGAGGCGTGCCAATCACAGAGTTCTAATGGTTTGGTGGACGGTGTGACGCGACAGTGTGGAATAACTAAAATGGCGATGGCTAGTTTGAAACGGCTTTGGCATCAACTTTGGACTACTTAGACGTGGGCTTTCTGTGAGTCAAGAGCAGATAGAGGTACTTCAGTCCTTTATGTAGGAAATGGATATATTTGGGTCTTCTTCTACTGTGTATGGTGGACTGCCCCGTTTGAAAGACAACCATAGATTCCACACCCTCAACTGAACTTTATCTATGGGCAGACTATATAGTCACATATATAGGATGGCTTGCCAGGCTAGTATTTCACAGCATGTTGTGGTCTCCTAGAGAGCACCATAAAAAAGCATTTCTTCTGCTCATTGAACGCCGCTTTCTACAGCACACAGCCACTTTCTACAGCACACAGCCACTTTCTACAGCACACAGCCACTTTCTACAGCACACAGCCACTTTTTCAATGTTATTAATGCCGGTGGATGCCTTTTGGCGCTGATCAGTGACGTCACTCACTGCCGAAGCAGTCATGATTTGCTGACACAACGTATGGAAACACAACGGCTGAGAGGACAGAGCCCTGTCACCTTCCAGAAATTTCCCAAAACTCCAATGAAGTGAAAACGCCGCTATTACTTAAAGCTGCAATAGCAAATCTGCTAAACAAGGTAGCGTAAAACATTTTTTCATGCTTCTTTACAACGTTCAAACATAGTGTAGTTATAAATATTTTGTGGAGATTTAAAAAAAACAATAATAATAATAATAATAACAATAAAAAAAAAATAATAAAAATGAAGTGGTTCTGTCGCATTTGTCTAAACCTCAGCCAATAACACGAATCAGATTGAAACCAATAATTGTGGATCATCCGCTTGTCTGTGTCACCAAACCACCCCACTCCCACACTTCCCTGGGTCCTCCACCTATTATGCGCTCACGCATTTAGCAACACAACACCACTGGTGTGAGAGGTTCTCTGCTCAATAATATCAGAGAAGGAGAAACAGCCGGCTGCTACCACTTCAACTTTAGGACAAACGACCAAAGTAAGAAAACGTTTAGACCTAGAAAACTGCGACTAGTGTTTAGCGCTCTCTCGTTTCCTCTGGCAATGCAGGTTCACATTACAGGGGGGCGTGGCCTAGGGATGATAGCCAACAGGAGGGGTGGGACTTCTGGGACTGTGTTCGTGTTGTAAAGCTAGCTTGTTTTGCAGATTTGCCACAGCAGCTTTTAAAAAAGAAAGTTCAGATACATTGTAACCGTCATCTTCATCGTCCAATTAAGAAATGAAATGTGATCAAGGTCCACATTTAATACGCTCTGAGGGTGAACTTCACCCTAAATTAGCTCTGCAAGTACAGCGGGTTTCCCCGCGCTTCAGCTCTGCTGCGTCAGCAAAAATGTGACAGAAACTCACAGAACAAACGAACATAAGCACACAAACGAACCCGAACACAGCCGAATTCATTACCGGGTAAATTTCACGCCCGTGAATCCTAAAAAATTGCTCGGTAACAGCGTGTGCTTAAAAACATTTCCAGTTATTTGCTGCATTTTCATGAATTTCACAGCGAGCGCAGCAATCACACTCGCACACATTTGCATGAAAGTCACATCTCTGCAGAAGATAAAGGGTTTATGCTGATGATACACTTTATGCTCATGAATCATTGCTATTCAAAGCTGATGAGTGAATTTGAAAAACACTTCAGAGATTTTAAGTCTGTGTTTTGCCTCTCTGTTAAACCAAAAAAATAAGTCGCTAAACAAAATTTCAGGGACGGAATAATGTGCAGGCAGACCTTTTTTCTGCTCGGTGATGAAAATTGCTCCTTCGTGAAATAAATCACTGGCTTGTTCATCTTTGGTGGTTGTCATAACTCTAATTTGTAAAGTGCAGGGTCTTGATGGCGTAGATACAGGAGGTGGTTTACAGCATTCACACAGAAACGTTGTGGTGAAATGAATTTAGTTGCTGATTAGTTTCATAGTAACCTAAGCGTCTGTTTCTGGCAGCTACAGTTTATTTTGGGATCTCACTAATGAACAGATTGCCTCTGGCTTGGTGTTTAAGCCTTCATACAGCTGAGCAGTATTACTGGTGTTATTGGGACGGTTATCTAAATATCTAATGCATTTCATCTAGTAGAAACTCTGACTCATCGTCAACAAAAACGTCCTTCAGTACCTGATGTGATCAGATCTCTTTTCTGTTATTTTACAGGTCGTCTTTTTATCTTTTTCTAAAGATCATTTTTGATTTTCTACAGGAAAATCGTGGCTGCAGAGAAGGATGCAAGGTGTTCGCTCAGACCACCAACCAATTCTCATCCTGAAGTGAGAAATTCAGCGTTTTGTCAAAGCCGTTGACATCTCTGAGATAGGTGTCCTTTGAGCCCTGACGCACCGGCTGCTGCAATAGGAGATGCTGACAGCAAACACTTCAAATGTCATTTCAGAGTGTTTGCTTATAAATCGCTGATTCATGAGTAAGAGACCTTATGAGACCTAAGTTTATAAAACTGTTTAGGAGAGTTATTTGTCACTTACTTTCTTATTTTTCCTTTTCAGTGGAATTTTTATTTTCTTTTTGGTTAGGTTTAGGGGTCAAACTATTTCGTTGGAAGCCTGTTATGTGATTCTGTCTCCATTACCGTTGTTCCAGTGCACGGTTAGGGAGAGATGAAGCATATCTCCTGCAGTCACACCTTGGACAGGTCGCCAATCCATTAAAGCTGCCCTAGAACAAGGTTTTTAACAACTGGAAATAGTTTTTTGAGCTTCTATAAAGCATATGAAACTTTATTGGGGCTCGCAATGGCACCGGAACCCTGATAAATGGCCAAACAACCTCATAATAAAGTCCTACAATGAACAACTAGTTAACCCTGTCCAGTATATCCTGGAACGTGTGTGCTCCAGCGTTCTTCTTTGTTGTTTTAATCTCATCTCAAAGCAGCACCTCGGACTAGCGTTAGCAGTATCAGGCTAGCCCTGTCTTCTCAATCCCCAGTGAGTCGTGGCAGATGGCTGCTCATACTGAGCCAGGATCCTCTGGAGGTTTCTTCCTGTTAAAAGGGAGTTTTTCTCTCCACTGTCGCTACATGCTTGCTTAGTATGAGGATTGCTGTAAAGACACTGATGCTAGTCAGTGACTCGATGTAATCTGCTGGGTTCCTTATATAGGAAACTTTTTTACTGATTGGCTTAATGAACTGAACTGTATTGGAATGTTTACTTTGTGAAGAGCCTTGAGACGACTCTTGTCGTGATTTGGCGCTATAGAAATAAACTGAATTGAATTGAATTAGCAATAGCTTGGAGTAGCATTAGCAGTAGCTTGGGCTAGCATTAGCAATAACTCATGTTAGCATTAGCAATAGCTTGGACTAGCATTAGCATTAGCTTGGGATAGCATTAGCAATAGTTCAGGTTAGCATTAGCAATAGCTTGGGCTAGCATTAGCAGAAGCTTGGGCTAGCATTAGCTCAGGCTAGCATTAGCAGTAGCTTGGGCTAGCATTGTTCTGCGGTTAGCATTACCATGATCAACATTTATATATTGCTGACATTGAAGTGGTTTAGGACATCATAATTTAAGTGTTACACCAGCGTTTTCCAGAATGAACCACTTCTCCATGGCGGTTGCAAAATTAATAATTTACGTAGGAAAGCAGGCCGGAGACGGCACAGGCTTTTTGTGATGGTACGACAGGCCCTCTGCGCTACTTCCGATTGAGTGCCGGTGCTCAACAGCTGGGTCAACAGTGATTTAGAAGAAGGAAGGGGGCTGGAGCACTCGGGTCAATTTAAAAAATTTAATAGGTGCAGATAAATAAACTAATGTTTCGACACAGGTGTCTTCGTCAGAGTTACAGGCTTCAATGTTGCAACAGATATATATATACACAGGTGTTAGCAGGCTGATTAGACAGAAAACATACCAGTCATATGCTCATTGGTTGTTGGGTTGGAGAAGAGGTGGAGTCAGTGACAATCCGATCAATCAAAAAGATAAGAACCAACCCATAGTCAGTATTATTGATGATGATGTAATTTTTTAGAAAACAATGAGCTACAATAAACATTTAATTCTAAAAATGCTAAAAACCAAATGCAACAACAAGATAGATACAATAACGTGCGTTTGTAATATAATAAAATACGCCAAGCCGATGCTAAAAATAAGATGTGCCACCAAATTAGAGCAAACAAGATCAACTTAGTTCTTTATTTACCCCTGAAGGTTCAGTGGTCTTGAGGGAATGAATCCAATAGGCCTCTCTTTGTAGATTAATAATGTTCCCACCTCTGGAGGGTGGGGAGATTTTTACAATCCTCCAGAATTTGAGCGACGTCGCGGATCCAGGGTTTGCTTGCGCGTAATGGCGCGCCATCTGCATATAGTAGCTGTTTTAGGTTCTCTGGTTTTCAGAGCTCTTTTTGTTTGTCCCACATTCAGGGGTGAATGAAGAACTGAGTTTATCTTGTTTCCTTACATCATCATTAATAATATGACTATGGGTTGGTTCTTATCTTTTTGATTGATCAGATTGTCACTGACTCCACCTCTTCTCCAACCCAACAACCAATGAGCATATGACTAGTACGTTTTCTGTCTAATCAGCCTGCTAACACCTGTGTATATACACCTCATCAAAGCCTGTAACTGTGACAAAGACATGTCAAAAATGTTAGTTTATTTATTTGCACCTATTCATTTTTTTTACATTGACCCGAGTGCTCCAGCCCCCTTCCTTCTATCAACAAAGTAAATGAGGTTTTAAATTCTAGGACACCTGTAAAGAGCTGCGTAGATAAAAACAGCGATGCATGCACACTCAAATTCACACATAGGGCCAGTTTCAAATCAGCAATTACCTCACATAAATATGTTTGATCAGTGGGAGAAAAATCGTACGGGCATGCATGGAGCAATCGTGCAGAGTCAGAGCAGAAAGGGCCCAGTGGAGGAGTCAAACCCAGGACCTTTTGCAGCGCCAAAATGGTAATGAAATAAAAGTACAATATTTCTTTAGCACATTAAAATCGATGTGCGACGTCAAAGGGTTGTAGCAAAACAGCAGCAGTTGGAGAATTTTAGTTCTAATGTGGTCCTAAATCCAGTCTCCTGACTCAGCAAACCGTAGCCCAAAAGAGGCAGAATTACTCAGCGATTACTGATTAGTCTCAAAATAATTAGATTTATGTAACGCTACATTTGTCACCACAACATAACTGAACAAAGAGATAAGAAAAGCATAAATTTAATTGTCAGGATGTAAGGTTTACTCAGTGCTTCATCACATCCTGGAGTATTTTGAGCTGAATCTTCTGCAAACACATCATAAGACTTTGCCACTCGGTTTTGCAGACTTTGTCCTGCAAATGCTTTGGTTTTTAGGCTCGAAAAATGCTTTGCTCTCTGCTAGAAAAAGGAGAATGTGGGTTTTTCTGAAATAATTGTCCTCATGCGGTCTTACACTTCAAAGATTATTCCTATTTTTTACTTGTTTTTTATAAAAGTCAATGATCCCTATAGACCTTTGTAGAGGACATAATCCTTTCTCCTTTACGTTTCTGTGAATGTAAACATACAAAGTTCAGCTTCCATTCTTCTGGAAGTTATTTTTATCTACATAAAACGCTGCTCTTGATCTGTCAGGATTGGCTGATATGTAGTCCAGGCTCTTTTTTTAAGGTTTTTTTTTCTGCATCAGCCTAAAACATTTGAATAATGCTAGCCTATGACTAATTTGGAGGAGCTCACACATGAAATGAGAAGCTGCATCGCATTTCATCGTTTTTAATTAATCAGCTAGTCAGTCGGGGCAAAGTGGGGGGATGTAGGGTCTTAGAAATGTGGAGCTTTTTAAAATGTAAAAATAAACAGGTAATTTAGAATTTAAAAATATGAAAAATCTGAGAAAACCTCAAAATCAAATGATGATTTTATAAATTCTTACACGAAGAACATGCTTAGAAATCATATTTATTGTTAAAAGCATACAATATTGAGAATAATTGTCCAATTTTCTTTCTAGTTGATGATTGGAAAAATTTACTTTTCTTTTCATACTAATTATTTCTTATTTTTGCTGAGTTTATTAGTTTATTGATGCTTCTGCCTCTTTATTCACTGAATGTTCTTGCTTAAACAACAAATATTAAATAAAGACATCATATGGGTTCCTTTGCGTTTGCATAATTTTGCACCATAAAAATTAATCAAGAATATGAAGATTCAAATTATATTACCAATAAAAATTAATGATGTGCTGCAGTCCTGCTTGTTTCTAGGAGACACATTTGTTCCAAGTCACTTTCAGCTCTATTTGCATATAATAAGTCAAAGGAATGGGCTAATAAAGACCAGTAAACATTCATCATGTTGTCCAACACACTTATTACTGAGAAGTTGTTTATGTCCTGCAGAGGTAAGATTATTATTCAATGCAAAATCACCAAGGTGATGTTTGAGCATTGGCTTTCGAGTCCTGCAGCGTGCAAGCCCTTTGGTGTTTTTGTCTCAATCTATGCAGACATTTTAACACAGCTTTAAAAAGCATTCATGTCTAATAGTACCTGGTTTCATGCATTTCAGTGCATTCACCCAGCTTGAGATTTAATCAGTATTTATTTTTACTATAGTGACGAGTCTTGCTGCTGAAGATCTGTTAGTGAAACTCATGCAAGTAGAAAATGAGCTAAAGTACACCAACTAATCGAATCAAGAAGGACAAAAAAGATATAAATCAATGTTGCAAAGGCCAACTTAAGCTCTAAATCACAACTGTAGATTGTAAATTCAATGACCGGACCTTAAAATAAAGAATCAATGCCTTAAACCCACTTTGAATTGAAATATTAAGTTGAACCATAATTCATCTAAATCAACAAGAGAACTCAAAACAAATAACTTAAAGTTTTTGTTTACTAAAAAATTTTTCTGAAGGTTTTTAGGCACTTTGTCGCTCCCTGCTTTTGCTTATCCGTGTCTTTTCTGATGAATAAATGAAAACCATTAAATTAGAATTTTGGCACATATGTTGTTACTTTTGGAGGACCAGATGGTTTTTATTACTTCCTGAAATGTTAAACTGCAGATTATTGTTGCCAACTTTACCCAGAAACTTTTAGAAAGTAGCCAAATTATTACGCTGACGTCTACAAATAATTCAATTTTGGATTCAACTCAAATCAAGATGTCCGTTACAGCTGATCAGCATTAGCGAACATATGGCGATGGCTAGAATTCACACAGTTATATAGATACTAAGCTGATTTAGTAGGTGAGACCAAAGCTTCCTAGATCATTCTGCAGTCATCTAGCTGGAATCCGTTTGTGTTCCTGATCCTTTCCGTAAAGCCATACTATGCAACTTTTTTATACTTTTAAAATCATGTTCTTGAGCCAGTATGTGCTAAAATGACCCTTTACAGGGTTAATGAAATGTCACCCATACCCCCACCGCCCTCTGTGGCCAGAATGCCACATTTGCAACTTCAGAGTGGCGGGCTGCCACCTGCTGGACTTAAAAAACATACCAGGCACTGCAGTCTGCTTCCAGCAAGCTTCCTGCATGTTTTAGATCATGAACACAGCTGATTTGTTTAATTTAGTGATTAACAGCTTCTGTAGACACTAATGAAGTCTGAGGAGATATTTCAGCAGTTAGATTAAGGTGTTAAAAAGACGAACACAATTTTAGGAGATAAGTTTTACTTTCGCTTTCGCTAAGGAACACTAGGGTGCAAGGGCTCTCCGATGAGCTCGCAGAGGCGACAGAGACATGCCTAAATTTTTAACTATCTGTCAAAAGTGACAAAGTTTTTGATTGGTCCGGACGCTGCTGCCTTTAAATTCGTCAACAGTACTGCCATTGCCCCTTAAAAAAATAAAAAGATATTTAGAGGCAGACACGGAACAGATTGAAGAATGCCTCACGGAAAAAGTCAGAAAATATGAACGTTTATTCACCCGTGAATGAAGGAGTACAAAACACGCAGCAAGCGTTTTATTCGTAGACAGAAATGACGAGAAATGTGGGTTTAGAGGTGGTGACTGCATAAAGAGGTGGAGGACAAATTTATCCGTGTTAAAAAGTCTCTGAAATATATAAACACAATATAAACACAATAGAGACGTGACTGCATTGATGTCAGGATACCCCAGAAAAGCGCTACGCCCTTTGCTGTCCTGACGGAGAATTGCTACACAACACCG
This sequence comes from Aphyosemion australe, assembly GCA_006937985.1. Lineage (NCBI taxonomy): Eukaryota > Metazoa > Chordata > Actinopteri > Cyprinodontiformes > Nothobranchiidae > Aphyosemion > Aphyosemion australe. The sequence goes on from SSNS01000032.1 coordinate 2,833,912, forward strand.
ACAGAGGAGTATAAATGGAAAACATCTTCATCAATACATGTGCGTGTGAGCGCACCGACGCAAACGGAGAAGTATAAACTAGTCTTTCCTGCTGAACACTGATTCTGTCTCAGGCGCTCTGGTGTTACTAGAACAAACTGCTCATCTTTACCACCCAGTGTCAGAATTTCCGCATTTGGGTCCGACCTAAGTTTTGCAAATTTGAGTCCTCGATCAGATTTATGCCTATTCTAGTGTCAGATTTTTATTTATAGATATGTTGTTACTAGATTATGAATGGGAATGCTAATAAAAACACACAATTATACAAAGTTTACAGACAAAGACTACCAACATTATTTCTCTTTAAAGAGATAAAATGCAAGAATTCCAATATGAAAATGTAATTTATGCCCAGAAACAAAGTGCTTTTCTACATCTGTTGTGGGCAATTTAACCTTATGAAGCAATGTCACGTAGATCCACCGATATTCTACTGTTGAAAATGTAGAAATAATAATAATTGCAATGATTCATTTTATGTGATTGGGGTCTTATTTCATACCACACAGTGACATAAATAGTTTAGTATTTTCTGTTTGTAGTTCCTTCTGTTTAGAGCCCATTTATTTCAATTATTCAGTTTTATAATAAAGGATTGGACATGCATTTCATCATGTTCAAGTCTATTTAGTAACTTATATTTTAGTTTTGTAGTAATTTATACTAAATATAGTAAGTTCTATTAGAAAGGGAGGACCAAATTTTCTTGAATATTTTTATGAAAAAAGTAATGCAATACTTTTCTTAGTAATTAGTTACTTTTATAATCTTGTAACTCAGTGACTAACTCAGTTACCTTTTTGAAGAAGTAATTAGTAACTATAACTAATTACATTTTTAACGTAACTTTCCCAAAACTCTAGGATTATAATAAGATGTTAAAGGTGCAATTTGTAAACAAAAATAGTACTTTCTCACTCCCGTTGTGAGTTTCATGGCTGTTGCCAGTTACGGATCAGCACCAGAAGGTTCTAGATGACAAGTGAAGACAAATCATACACGATGAGTTGATAAGTAGATGTTGGCTCTCTTGGGTGTTTTACGGTAGTGAGCACTTACTACACCTATTACAGTAGTTTATAGGGGTGTAACAATATCCAAATCTCACGATAGGATATTGTCACGATATGAACCTCACGATACGATATTTATTGCAATATTGTGGGGAGGCTCACGATAATAAGACTCACAACATAAAATACTTTGACTGGTATCCTCCGTGCTGCGTTCACCGCTGTAGCCTCCATACTCCATGTTTGTTTATCTTTGCTGTGTGGGCTGCACGTACTCCCATTGGTGAACTGGCCGATGACGCGGAAGCAAAGGATCATGGTCTATGTAGTTCACTTTGCTATGCTCCGGTGGAGCAGACTGAAAAGTGTTATTTTTACCTCAAGACGTACTGTACGATATCGTGACAAGACCACGACGATATTGTGGTCATTTTACTACGACGATATCGCGATATTGCCAATATTGTTACAGCCCTAGTAGTTTAACTCCAGCATTAGAGGAAGTGTGGTTTGCCGTCTTGTTATAGTTCTCAACAACTCATTAAAGGAAGTAAAACACCACGATTGACTCATTATTCACTTCATACATTTCACTGTATTATCAAGTTGTTGGTAATTGAAAAAGTAGCTTGAGATTTTTTTAGACCAGACTATTTGCTTCTAATTCACCGTTAGCATTGTTGAGCTAACGTTAGCCTCAAGCCTGCTTTATCCGATATTAGAGTAAAATAAAAAGATGTCGTGGCTTCTTAGAGGTACAAGAAATAACTTCTGGGTCGCTCCTGTTTACTGGCTTCATTTCTTTAAACTCTGGAGCTTTTTGCCTGCTGGTGTTGAATTACCTTGTTAGCTCGCTGCAGATTCGACAAACTCGAGTGTAAACAGTAACTACGTCCAGCTTTTGCTTTTTTTTTTGAAAGGCAAAAAACCGACAACCCCCCAGCCGGCTGAGAAGTAAATCTTATCCGGCATAACCTTCCTTCCAACATGATTGAGACATTAGACTGATTTGTGATTATTTCACAGTAGAATTCTTACATATTGCATCCTAAAGAGGTCATTCACTGAGAAACCATTTTTTACTAATTATTTTTGAAAATGATCGATCACTCTGAGTTTAACATGCAGTCTGAACATAAAAATTGTGTCCTGTCTCCTGCATTAGCTTCTGATAGAAAATAGATGGGGAAACGCTAGGATTTGAAAAGCCTAACTGCTCTACGTCAAGCTGTCGCTTGGACTCACCCATCTTAGCTTGCTACGGGGAAGGCTGTTGTTGGTTTAGCGTCCAGGAAACAGCAGAGAACATCTGGGCTAGTAGAAGCTAACCATTAGCATTAGCAACTCCACCACACAGCAGAACTCCTCCAGGCTTGTGTTATTTGTGGAGATAAAACATCAACGTTGCAGAGCAAACAGAGTCAGTGGTAGAGACACGTTGCTGTTAGCCAATCAGAGGAGAGATGTCCAAATATCAGGAAATAAAACTCCATCTTCCTGTCGTCTGAAGCTACTTTCTCTTCCAGCTGAACTCTCTGTGCTGAAACAGGTGCATCTGAGCTTTTACCCCCCCGACTGACAAGGCATTCATTCCTATCAGAGACCACTGCAAATGTATAAGAAATATCAGTGATGGACCTCTTTAAAGATTCTGAAATGTCTGCTTTTTACCCATAACACTGACTTCCTGCTGAGAGTTTACGCTTCTGCCTCTGAGTCCTGTTAACGCATTCAAAACTCAGGTCATCAGTTCTTTTAACAGCGCCCCATGCACAAAAATCCGACGTCATCAGACATCCGCCAGGTCTGATTTGGAAAACGAAGCACCTTGAGTTCATGACCGTAAAAACACCTCCTCCTATTCAAAGGGAATAGAGAATAACTCCATGCCTTTTATGCAATGTAGGGGTTACAGCAAATGGAAAAATTCAGAGCTCTTTCACGCTCCTCCTTTTCAGTCTGAAATCTATTTTTTGTGTGATCTCTTCAAGAAGGTGGTTGCCAAAAGGGAAAATATAATTGTGTCTATTACTGGTATCCAGCAGGAAGACCAGCATGCCGGTGACGGTGAAGCTGTGCTGTACAGTGGAGAGTATTTTAACTTGTGTGTGTGTGTGTGTGTGTGTGTGTGTGTGTGTGTGTGTGTGTGTGTGTGTACATTTTCACGCGTAACACAGTTAGTTGGGCAGCTTTCTTTGCTAGTAAACACCAAGCCGCCTCATAAATATTTGATCTTATTCTCTCTCTGCTGTATAACCTGTTCTGGCAGGCACTTTCTGGTACCGTACGTCCTCCGCGCGCTCCTCATACCTCACACAACATCCGTCCTAATAACAGGTGATGCTGCTGACATCTCATTTCATGTTCCACACTGCGTGTTTGCCTGATTCATTATAGAAATTATGTTATGAATCCTATACCATAGGATTAAAAAAAAACACACTAAGTTTAGTGCAGTGCTGCAATCCTGAATACGCAAGGAGAGGTTGCCATGGAAACAGAGTACATTGGCCAGAAATGAAAGCGACTAAGGATTTAGACTTTCACTGTACATCAATTTTTAAGTATAGATTGTTTCTACATCAGCTTTTCCACCGACGATGCTGTAAGCGTTTCAAACTCAAAGTTTTTTGGGTTTTTTTAAACTGACGCACGCTTCTGTGGGAAAGTTCTGCTATAAATATCTGCTGATTATAAATAAATCACATTCCTGAACTGGATTTTCTTTGATACCCTAAAATCCAAATAATGTGAAGAAAACTGCAGAACAACACAAACCAAGCAAAGTGAAAATAATAAGATCATATTTTCTCATTATTCTAATTTCATAATGCTGAGCCGAGCACATTTCAGTGCTCTCACTCTGCACTGCACAATGTATTAATATCATTTAATAATGTTCTCCCACTTCTTCTTTTTTTTAATATGTCTGCCCTCGACAGAACGATCCTGCATAAATACTGCATGCCCTGAGCCGAAGGGTCACACTGCGTGTCGGTTAATACTCGGCTACAATAAAACTTTAATAAAACTGCAATGAATCTCGATCATAAATATCTATCAGGAAGTGAGCGTCCTCACTAATCACCGTCTGCAGCATTAGCCCGGAGGCCTTCGTGTCACATCTCCATATGCTGTTTTCTCTGAGCTGGTCCGTTCAGTCTGTAGCTCTAAAGGCAGCTCTACCAAACACTTTATCAACTGTGTCAAACACACGATTGAATTTTAAAATGACCACATTGGAGCATTCTTCTCAGGGCATTGCTCATTTCGTGGAAATGGAATTCTGCAATTCCAAAGGGGCCTTAGAAAGCAAATTATGACGCCCTCTGAGCGCAGCAGCCCGAGCGGAGAGCAGTATGTTTCCGATTGGAGGGGGGGTCTATTAATCCTAATATTGACCATGAAAGAGTTACGCCTTCCAACACTCACATCGCTTGAAAACCTGCCAAACATCCACAAACATCTGCTGTATTTAATGATTCCACCAAAAAACTGGACGCAAATTAAACATCTGTGATTAATAGATGTTTGCCACAGAAGTGAAAATCAATAAAATGCAATCAAGAGTTCAATGCTGAGCCCGTATTGAGCGTGAACAATTAGAACCTGTGAAAATGCTCAATATCATAACTGAGATTGGTTGCAAAAACATTTCCCGTCCTCACTCTGAACATCCAGTGACCCGAGCTGACCCTGGACATGTGATTTCACCTACCTGTGGTCTCTACGATCCCCTCTAAAATCACCACAATCTCAAACTGCTCTGTTTGCATGGACCTCTGCGAGAGCTCGTAGAAGGGGCTTTTGGTGTCAATGACATGGCAGATCGTCAGTGGTGAGACGAGGAAGAGCTGGTCTGCCCCGGTGCTGAAACCAACGTCCAGCTCCAGCTGATCCAGAGGAAGAAACTCGCCTTCGGGCGTTTGGCGAGACTGAGGAGGCATGAGGAAGAGACAGAAATGTAAGACGAAAGGCACGGTTATATGCAGCTTTAGCTCTGTGCTTGTTTTAATATACTGTATTTAAATATTCAACTTCACATGGATTTTATAGAATGAGAAAATCAGATTTTAGCAGGGATTTGATTAGATTTAAAGCTGTCCAAACATCTGAATCTGGTTTCCATTTCTTGATGCTGTTAGATTTGTCTGCCTTGATTGCTGCATGTTAGGATTAAAACAGACTTACTTACCTTTCTGCAAAACAGTTTTAGTTGTATGGAAACATGAACATAACCAAAAGGCCTTAAACATGATGCATTTATCATTTTTGCTGACTTCGTGCAGTTTTAATATTCTTTATGATAACCACACCTGTAGAGTTATGATTGACAGAAGAAAATGATCATTACTGAAGTTTTAACATCTTCTGCCTCATTAACATGTTTTTGCATGCAGGAAGGTTTTTATATACTAATATCTACTCCAGTGTATCATTCCAGGTCACAAAGTGTGTGGCAGGGGCTGATCTACTGGAGTGGCAAAGGGTGGCAAGTGCCACCCCTGTGGCCACCCCAGCTGGCAGCAATAATTTAAATAGTTGTGGCAAATCAGACATTAAAAAACGTGAACGTCGCATGTTGGATTACACAGATTATGACTTAAGATGACCCAAAACAAGTACACGTATGGCCATGTGAATGTTGGTGGATTAACAGGGAAACGTGTTTCTGAGTGAACAATAAAACTAAAGATCAGTACTTCGTTGCAGTGAAACATTTCTCCACACTTGGTAAATGGCCTGTATTTGTATAGCGCCTTCTTAGGGTTCTACAACCCCCCAAGGCGCTTCACAACACAATCAGTCATCCACACATTCACACGCTGGTGGGGATGAGCTACAACATAGCTACAGCTGCCCTGGGGCGCACTGACAGAGGCGAGGCTGCCGAGCACTGGTGCCACCAGTCCCTCTGACCACCACCAGCAGGCAAGGCGGGTTAAGTATCTTGCCCAAGGACACTACGACAGCGACAGACTGAGCGGGACATGAACCTGCAACCTTCCAGTTGCAAGGCGGCCACTTAACCCCTCTGCCACCATCGCCCGGGATGCACAATTGTGCATCTATCCCAGCCAGCACACATAGGTGGGCCCCATATGGAATCTATACGGGCAAGCCGTATGGGTCCCACCAGGGTTTGTCCACAGTTTCCATGGTGGCCCCACAGGGGTTTACCTGTGTTTGAGTCAAACCCTCTGAAAACCCATGTGGGGCCCATTTAAATGGGCAAAACTCTTTCTGGGCAAACTCCCATGGGGCCACTGTGGAAACTGCGGACAAACCCTGGTGGGACCCATACAGCTTGCCCATATAAAGTCCACATGGGGCCCACCTATGTGTGCTGGCTAGGTATGCTCACCTTTGTAGGGGCTCAACCCATAGAAATATCACAGCTATTAACATTTTGCCCCTCTTCTGCCACCCCATAGTCCTTTTCTAGGTCCGCCACTGGTGAGTGGGCCTTTTGCATCCCTTTCTCAGAATAAAACACAACTGCTTGTTATTTATGAAGGTGGAGATAAAGGAAAGCCAAACTGACACCAAAAGTAACCTCACTTACTTTCAACAATTTGCAGCGGATCTGTGCAGACACCATATGGCTGTTACGCAAGTTTCCCACCCTGAACATGAGCGTGAGCTTCCCATCTCGCATGGAAATCGCCGCGTGCTCACTGAACATCAGCGTCTCGGCCCTCTTCTTGGGCTGAGACATCTTGATGAACATGCATCCGATCAGAAATGCATCGACGATCGATCCGAGGATCGACTGGAAAAGAAAGAGAATGATGCCCTCGGGGCATTTGTCTGTAATGTATCTGTAACCGTATCCGATCGTGGCCTCGGTCTCTATGAAGAACAGGAAGGCCGAGGGAAAGTTGTAGACGTTGGCCACGCACGGAGTGTACTTCTCGTTGTGCGCCTTGTTGAGGTCTCCTCTGATGTAGGCGATGAACCACCACATGGAGGCCATGAAGAGCCACGCCACCGTGTAGGTGAGGATGAAAATAAACAGATTCCAGCGCCATTTCAAATCTACCAGTGTTGTGAACAAGTCTGAGAGGTATCTGCTGGTTTCACCACCCAGGTTCCCATGCTGGACGTTACATCGCCCGTTCTTGTCCACGAAGCGCTGCCTCTTCTTCTTCTTCTCCGGGGGAGGCTGGTTGAATCCAGACCCGCTGGATGAGGTGGTCACTACCTGATAATCGTCCCCAAATTTCTTTCGAAGTGCAGACATACTACGATGAAAGAAATGACGAAGGATTCGGTGTTGTGTAGAAAGTCTCGCCCGTAGTTGTCCGTGCGCAATGTCTTCTGTTTGGACATAAAAGTGAAATGTCTCCGTCCCGGTTAGACTCGCGCTGTCCTCTTTTGCCACGCACTGCTGTTGCTGCACTCTACAGCCATGAAATATCAATCATTTATGAGTTTTCCATAGATCCCAAAGACAGCAGCCATTAGGAAAAAAGAAAATAATGAATAAAAAGAAAGAAAAGCAGGCGGCGCTCAGGAGGTATCCAAACGCGCCAGTCGCAGGTTCTTACGGCTTTATCAGTCGCTGCGTCGTGAATTACTCATCTCCCACGAAGGCTGAGGCTTTACCGAGCTGCTCAGAACTGTACTCACACAATAAGTTGTCATCGGAAAGTTGAAAGTGCCTGTGCGCCGCGGCGAAACGCACCAAAAAACCTCTGCGTAATTATTCGATGGGAACGGCTTCAATGATGAAACCTCTGCGCGCAACGGAGATGATCTGTCCTCCGTCCTCAGATCTGGACCAACAGGACACAAACTCCCAGCATAAGGCAATAAAAACGACGAGCTGGAGGAAGAAAATCACCGTCCCGCTGTCGTCATGTTGGGAGGTTTGCGCGCATCGACGCTGATCATCAAAGCGCCTTTTTGGGCAGCTTCTCCCTTTTTCTTTTAGTTAAGAATCGACTGGTCTCTCATTGTTCTGCGACACGGAGATGCTCCACCAGATGCTCTTTTGGCTGCTTTCCTTTTCTCTTCGATTTCTCAGCTCGGCTCCTGCGCACTTTTGCATTTCCAGTGATGCACTCTCAGCGCTGCCTGCTGCTGCTGCTGCTGCTGCTACAAAGACAGTCAGTTTGGAGGAGGGGAGAAAGGGGGGCTCGCCTCATTTTTCCTGTATTGATCAAATACATGGAATCCAGCTGGAGATGGTTACTTTTAATGAACTCCTGACCTCTAAATGAGACGTTTCCAACAGAGAAGATGAATTCTAGCTCAGAAAAATCAGGAAAACATGATTTTGGGCTTCTTTTTAAGCAGAATCCATCTCAGGATACATCTTCTTGTTATTCTGTCTGTAATGTTCTATAAAGGTTATTATACTGTGTGCTGATGAACCTGGTAACCTCCCAGAAGGGGCTGCAGTTTACCTCCTGACATCTACACATGTTCTGCTCATCCTCACAAAATCTGTAGCAGATCCCAGGTGGTGGAAAACCTGTAACTGGCATTACTCATCATATTACCAAGATTGCAGCCACAGTGGAATACACCCCCACACACATATGTACATACACACAGGAACCGGAGGGACAGAACACCTTAACAGCAAATAGTTCATCCATCTCTACCTCTCGTCTCTCGTTTTCCTGTTTCGATTTGCAGAATTCTGCACAATTAAAGGCAGCATAATGATGTTTTCAATGCAAAACCCCTGATGGCTGCAGCTATAGAAAAGCTGCACAGAATTTTAATAATTCATCAACACAGTGACGATGTGGAGCTGAGGTAATTTTCACCTCAAAAACAACACAATTAAACGACCTGTTGCCTTAAGCCAGGCGCTTATTTACATTATTTTGATGCAATAATCCACAACCTCCTGTAAAGAAATCAAATCTCTTCCTCTCGCTGCCACGGTACTGTGGATGTTTGTGAAGTAGACGTCTTGTTTCTTGTTTTTCGAGCCTTTGTGGATCCACGGTCTGAACTCACGAGGATCAATATGCTGTGGAGCCAGTCTGGTTCCAGGCAAAGATCTACCTCCCTGCTCTCCACCGCGCTTTATCACATGATATTCCGTGTCTAGTCTGAACTCAGCGAGCCCCACTGTACAAATGGAAGCTTCTAAAAGCGGCGCTAAGGCCTGACATAACTGTTTCCAAATGAATGACTGCACAGCAGCACAGTGAGAAGTGGAGATGCCTCCGAGCGCTCGTCTGCGAGGCTCTGTGATGCAGCTCCGTTGAGGGGAACAGACAGGAAACAATTTCCCTATCAGTCACCAGGCCATCATAATTGCCAGGTGAGCATCAAGCGATCCCGCCTCTGCAGGACTCCTTGCTTTTATAATGAGTGCAGAGGGACACAGGGCATCTAATCTGTGCATTCTGGCCCTCATTAGGAGAAAGAGGCCATTGGCATGTTTGCAGAGTGAAAATAAGGCTATTAGTTTAAACTGTCCAACAACCAGCCAAGCAGCAACGTGAGCTAGAGGGTTTTAATTGCCGTTTTTCCACACATGTGGTCTCAGAGACAAAAGGTTTTTCTTTTCTTTATTTTTTGTCAAGTGTCTCTCTTGCATAAACTTGTTTTTTTGGGGGGAAGCAATTAGCTGGAGGAGAGGATTGGATATTCTGTTGCAAGGCTGCCTTGTTCTAAAGTTTTAAATAAAACTCTAACCTAAGTTCAGATTATATAAATAGTTTGTGTAACAGGAGCACTGAAAAAATATCCATCCATCCATCGTCTACACCTGCTTATCCATGCAGGGTCGTGGGGGGCTGGTGCCTTTCTTCAGGCATGCAGGCGGGGTTCACCCTGGACAGGTTGCCAGTCCATCGCAGCCTGGGCAACACAGAGACACACAACCATGCACACACACACACCTTAGGACAATTTAGAGAGACAAATCAACCTGACAGTCATATTTTTGGACTGTGGGAGGAAGCCGGAGTATCTAGAGAAAACCCACGCGTGCACAGGGAGAACATGCAAACTCCATGCAGAGAGACCCCAGGCTGAGATGCAAACCCGGCACCTCCTTGCTGCAAGGCAACATCACTAACCACTGTGCAGCCCCTAAAAATATCATTTTCTTCCTTTATTTTCCATTTGGTAAAAAATCTACTAAAAGAAAAATGAGAAAGTTCAGGAGACTTTTTGTGCCTGTTAGATTTTGGTTGATTTTTCCTATTAAGCAATGGAAACCATCAATGAAAATACAGGAAACAGCTGTTCCTGTGTCTGTTTTGTGAAAGTTAAAGCTGCATGCAGGTCAAACTCGAAAAATTTGAATTTGGTTCAAAAGTTCATTTATTTCACCTATTCAACTTAAGAGGTGAAACTAATAAATGATAAACTCAGTCCATGCAAAGCCAGATATTTCAGCCTTTATTTGTTATAATTGTGATGGTTATGGCTACATCTGATGAAAACCCCACATTCAGAATCTCAGACTATTAGAATATAGTGAAAAGTTTCAATATTCTAGACTCAAAGTGTCAAATCAGCTGATGAATCCAGAACACCTGCAAAGGGTTCCTAAGCCTTTAGATGGTCTCTCAATCTAAGCTGAATTACTGGAATATATTAATTTTTGCACCAGATTTTAATTTTTTGCGTTTCACCTGTACGTTCATTCATTGCTCAAATAAGCTGCAAATCATTTGAAAATTGGAATTTCTGATAAATCAACATTTATAAATTGTCTCATTAAGTACAGGCATCTAAGAAACAATAAAATTAAATTACTAGAATTTTTAATTCATTACACAAAGTAAAAAATGAAATGTTGCATTTACTCAACCAAGTCGTGGCAACTGGTTTTACTAAACCTCGTTAGAGTAATATGCATTCACTTTTAACATGACAATGTATATTACTGTTTATATTTAAGCAACAAGGTTAAGATAAACCAGCTGACAAAACTTAGTTAAGTAAACTCAAAATTAAATTTCTTAGAGTGCTTATTCATATTTTCTCATTTAATGAAACATTTAGCATTTCTCTTTTGTTTTTGTCAATTTAAGGTTTAACCTTTTTATTGTAAAAGTATTTAGATTATTAATTTTTCTATTGCTCTGATACTTTTTTGGTCACAGTTTTTTTCTACACCAGAAACCAACAGCAACAAAAAATAAACAATAATAATATTTTACTAAACTGACTAAGCTTCCATAGAACTGCTGATGAAGATCAGAGCTGTTTGCCAGAATAAAAGAGTTAGAATATGTGGTTTTAGGTCTCATATTTAAATGTTTAGAGACAGCACAGTCAATGAGACATATGCAGGACAGATGTGAAAAAGACAAACATACACCTAAAATAATAAGTACTCAGGTAAAGGTAATTATGTATTGGAGCTAAATGCGTAAAAAAGTAAAATGCACTTAAATTAGCTCTCCAGAGTATTTCTTTTATTTGATCTAGTGGCGGACAAGCGTATTGCACCAATAGTCGGTCAACTCGATAATTTAAGATGGCGACTGCACGTTTCTTGTTTATGAATGTGCTTCTGTAGCCGACAAACAGAGCTAAAACACGTTGTTTTACTACTATTATTCTCATGTCATGTTGTGTTTTCATATATTTATATTTTAAAGACTTACTTGTCCGTGAAAAGTTCATCAACTCTGCATCAGCCGAGGTACTTCCTTAAATTTGAAGCGCATAAGAGGTAGTCTAACGCTATTGGTTAGTTCTGGTTGGCGCTCAGTTTCCTATTGCACGGATTTTACGGGGCAGGGGGCGGGCTTAGCAAAAAAAAAAAGAGACGTATTGCTTACATTATATCACACTACATAAGAAAACCACTTTTACGGATTTCTAAAAAATCATACCTAATGCCTGAAAGGGGAAAACTCCAGATTGCTGCTTTAGATGCAAGTTACTGTACAATGTACATAGAAGTGTGCTTACTTTTTACTTCTGCTTAAGTATTTACAATTCAGAAATACGAGTTCAGTAGCACATTCCTAAGTATATGTACTAGTTTGTTTTATAGTAACTTGCATTTAAGTACATTTTACTTTGTAAGTATTTGTAGCTCCAACACATTATTACCTACTCTATGTATTTATTATTTCAAGTGCAATCAATTTGCATGTTTTTTCCAAGTAAGGTGAACTACCCCGTATTTACAGTGTACTATAAATAACGTTTAGGTCTGATCCTCGTCAAACAAAGCAAAAATCAGTTCCTGTGAGATCCTTTTGGATGTCACAATAAACAGCCTTTTACAGATGTGTGTTTGTGTCATTTCTCCTGAAAGAAAGGTCATTTTTCATATTTTAAATTCAGCAGCTATCATGCCATCCACATGGCCTCCTTTCAGGATCATCACAGTCCCAGAGGTTAAACAAATTCGTCATGTATGCATCTTGCAAGAAACAACCATTTCAAATGAATTCAATAGGAATCTTTGAGCCACAGCTCTTCTCCTTTAATCCCGCTGAGGTTTAGTCAGCGACAGCTGAATACAAGAGAGAGGTTAAAAGTCCGGGCTTGTTCTCGTCACACTCCAGGAGGCGGCTGATGTATAACACTGTGCACTAAATTGGAATATATGCAGATTAGTTCTCATAATAATTAGAGGATTTTGTAACATTTTGCTACAATCACCTTTTCCATCCAGTCCTCTCACCATGCAGGCGTATCCCTTTTTGCATCAGTCTGTGTAAAACTTGTGCCGGATGATCAGAATCACTTTGATGATCTTCTGTAACCCACTTCTTAAAAATAGCTGGGGTAAAGCCTGACGGGCGGGTGGAGTCTGGATTGATTTATTAATCTAATCAAACCGATGTGGGACACTAGACGCGTTTGACCCCTCTCCAAATCAGCTAAGATAGCACTCGAGGTCGTTCTCCTGGAAGATCAGACAATCTCCTCTAATTTCTCATCTTCCTCTGTAATCTCCACAATCAGAGCCTGAGCAGGAAAAAAAAACACCTCAGCTTTGAGGTTGGCTTCGATTGATTTGTTCTTCACAAATTTGCGATTTCCCCCACTAAAAAATTCTCTGTAATCTCATTTTACAGCGATGATATTGATTTTTGTATTTGTTCAAACAATCCTCCTCACATTTGAACACATGATCCATGATTTTTTCTCTCTCTCTCCACCTCTCTCTCTCTGCAAAGATTTAACATGATCTGAAGAATGGAAGCTGGAGCACTCAGAGGCTCTTTCTCCCCAACATGAAAGGTAAAAAAAACATGCAACGGATGAGCAAATCCAAGCAAATGGGTCAAAATATGGAGCTCTGGAGTGGAGATTGAAATTGTCAACATCTTGTGGTAATCAAATCACATTACAGCTGCTGACAAGTGACTTTAACGTAATGATAATGATACCTCTTAGAGACAAATCGCTGCAAACCGTATTATTTGAAAGATTAGACAATCTTTAAAAGTGCACTCAACAGCAAATGGGAATATTGTTTGAGAGTATGTTTGCTTTAGTTTCCCCCCCCTTTCCCAGGCAAATCATGACCCTATTAGTAGCTGCAGCAGTCAAAAATAGCATCTGAGCAGGAGTGCTTCATAGAACAGCTTCTGGAAATTGATGATTGATTACTGCACAATTACTACTGAAAGCAGCAGGACCCCTCCCCCTCCTAATCACTGCTTTTGTCACTAAAAGGGGATTATCACAAAGGAGCTGCTAGTTAGAGCCACTTCCTCCCTGAAAATCAATGAAAAAATACTCTTGAGATTGTGTGCATACATGAGATATATCAGTTAAATCCCCAGCCAGAGTTTGCACATCTGCAGACAGGTAAGTGTGCATTATTCTCAGTTTCTGGAGCACTAAATCTGACCCCTCCACCTCCACCCCCTTGTGAGATCCTGGCTGAAAACCGAGTCTAATTAAAGCTACTCTTTAATGCAAGGTGCTCTGAAACTTTAGGGTCCCCCTTAACAATTAAATGCAGGAATAAAAGAAAAACTGGTTGATTATCCTCTCTCTCTCCATGATTCTACCTCTACCCATTATTGGATTCACTCAGTTAATGGATCCCTGCATATACAGAGAGAGCAGGGAGAAACGGGCAGATGTATAATCAAGAACAGCAGCAACACTTGGAGAAATGGGTCCAGAAATGTACAGCGTCGTGTTTGAAGGACAAGGATGAGAGATTCTTGATGGACTAATGGAGACAGGCTGGAGAAATGCTTACATGACAGGGAAGAGCTGTGATTCTTTGAACTTCTCTGAGAAGTGTGTGAGAGAGGCAGCAAGAGTTCTGCAGGATATTTTATATACACATCATTTTCTCACTGGAACATATTATGCAAAACTCACCTTTTGTGCTGCCATGTGGGTCTCTACTTCCTCTATAAACACTCCAAACATGGAATAAACCAGTTCATCCATTTTTTGTCAGTATTTGGTTTGAGGATTTATGTGCTCAAAATAAGCCGTTTCAACAGGCCCCCATTTGTGATGTCACAAACAGGAAATTAAAATAAAAGCACCTCTAATGTGCAAGAGAGCTGCTGCTGGAGGAGCAGCGGTTCCACTCCAAGCTCCTCCCAGATATCAGAGCTTCTCAGCTATTAGCAGCCAATCAGGGAATGGGGGGGGGGGGGGGGGGGGGGGGGGGGGGGGGGGGGGGGGGGCAGAAACAGCTTGTTTTTTTGAAATAGTGAAAAAGCCCTGAAACAGCTCTTTCGGGAAGGTATTGAAAATGTCAAGCATAAAACCGCTGAAACCAAATGTTTTGTATCAACCATAAAACTATTATAACTTTAAAAAAGACATAATATGTCCCGTGTCTCCTTTAAAGACCAAGTTCACTCGTTTCTTCAACACATTTGGAGCGGTCTCTAATACAAATGAATGTCTAATGAGTTGATATCAGTGGGGAAAAAAGCTCTGGCGCTCCTGATTCAGGAAGCAGAAGTGAGCCAGATCAGAGGTGAGCAGGAGACGACAGGTTCTGGACTCCTATTTCCTGATATTTGGTCATCTCGCCTCTGATTGGCTAACAGCAACGTGACTCTACCATTGACTCAGTTTGCTTTGCAACATAGATGTTGTATCTCCACAAATAACACAAGCCTGGAGGCCAATGCTAACGATTAGCTTTTACTAGCCGAGACGTTTTCTGCTGTTTCCTGGACGCTAAAACCAACAACCTTCCCAATTGCGAGTGAAGATGGGTGAGTCCATGAATGCAAATTTTCAGGGAGAAGTAGATCTGTCAGGTTTTTCTAATCCGAGTGTTTCCCCATCTATTGTCTATTAGCGGCTAATGCAGGAAATAGGGGTAGAAGACCATTTTCACACAAACTGACATTTTCCAAAAATAACAAGTAAAAAACAGTTTCTCAGTGAACTTGGTCTTTAACAAATAAGGATAAACATCAAGTTCTGGAAAATTCTTCCCAATACCTGAAAGGCTTTAGAAAATATCTGACCCTATGCGGACAACAAGAGGTGGAGAAGTTGTAGTTTTAGACTAATTGTGAGTAAAGTTACTCTTCTTTCCTTTTAGGGAAAACCATCTTGACTACGCAGAAGCCCAACATGAACGCACATCTGTTATTACCAGTATTACAATGTTCTTTTAATTTTGGCTCATTGGTCCAATAAATTTTTATTT
The DNA here is from genome assembly GCA_006937985.1 of Aphyosemion australe. NCBI lineage: Eukaryota > Metazoa > Chordata > Actinopteri > Cyprinodontiformes > Nothobranchiidae > Aphyosemion > Aphyosemion australe. Next base: position 2,849,560 of record SSNS01000032.1, read on the forward strand.
CTTGCACCACGTCAAAGTCTGTTGTAACTCCTAAACGACTGGCACAGGAGACAATTACAGAGCAAAAATCCCAGACATTGTCTTGTTGTCATGGCAACGTTGCTGCACACATTGAGTGCATCTTGTCAAGCTCCTGACCCGTGAGCTGGTCATACACGGTCCTCAATCCGCTTCAGAACAAAAATAGCTCACTGGGCACAAAAGTTATCATCTCTGACACCTCCTTGTTCAGGTTACATTTGTTTTTGGTGCTTCCTGTCATTAGAGCCTACCCTGGCCTCACAAAATGTTGTTTTGGGTGACACACTGACTGACACTGTGCCATCCTGACAGGTCAACACTCTTTTGTATCGTGTGTGTGTGTGTGTGTGTGTGTGTGTGTGTGTGTGTGTGTGTGTGTGTGTGTGTGTGTGTGTGTGTGTGTGGGGTGGGTGGGTGTGTGTGTGTGGCATCCAAAACAGGAAAACAACCACTAAATATATTCTTGGGAGTATAATGTTTTTCAGGAAGTACCTGAATTTTAGTCAGTGGCCTCTAGACACATCCGCAGTTTTATGTTTCCTGTTTTAATGAGCCCATGCTTTAAATAACTGAGATTTATGCAGCCTATGTGTTGGGTATCTTCTGCCTCAGACAGCCACTGATAAGGCTTCCATTAGGGCCAGTATTCAAAGGCATCACACCCCTTAATGGACTCCTCTGGCTTGGCCACAAAACCTCTATCTTATCCTCGCGGGACCAGTTAACGAGCCCGTGTTTGGTTTTCTACAGGTGTGAGAGTCTGAAACCTCCATCGGTCCCCAAAGGGCCCCCGCTGAGGAAGTAGTGAGACGCTGATGTGTTGTCAGCTCCTCCACAGCCGTTAAAGCGTTCTCTGTGTAGTGGTTTACAAAACATTCAATAAAACCCTTTGAGATGGGACTGAAAATCTAATTTTGTCTGTACTTTAAATACAAATCTACGGAGAAGGTTTGATCTGTAAAACTAAACTTTGTAGAGGCTTTATGGTCAGCTTTTAAAATACTTTTTTGTGGACCAGTCTAGTCTTTTTATGGAAACATTAAAGGTTTTAAAATAGGTTTTTGTGCATCATAAACATCCAGAAAACTAAGTTTGCGCTTTTTTGGCATCAAAATGTGTCTTTAAAAGTCATCATATGTATGGCACATATCAAACAAGATCAGAAAATAATTTTTATCGGCTCATATAGGCTCTCATTCATATTTTTGGCAGTAGGGGACCCATGGACCAGAAGTAGATGGGCGTGACTCAGTCTCCCTATTTGCAACTTTAAAGACTAAATTTAAAGGTTGAATATGGAACATGGAAACTCTGGCGACTCCTATTGTTTACAGGTGGTATTGCAACAGCAGAACAAGTTTTCCAGCCATCTGGGTTTTGGTTCACTGCTGACACATGAAGTGACCAACCAGCACCATGTCCAGTGACGAATCGTACTAATTTCGAATAAGTTTATTTGCTGGTAAATGTAAACATATAGCCAGTATCGTGCCGTCAAAATCAAATTTTTATTTTTTTTAAAATATAGCTTTTAAAGGAAAAACTGTAGATTCATTCTGTACACCTCTAAACGCCTCGTGGAGGTATTATTTTTTTTTAAATATAGCTTTTTATTAAAATGTTCTATATTCAACCATTAATTGGAAATCTCAGACCAGACTCTTCCAAGACGCAATCGTTTTACTTTTTTGTTCTTTTTAAAACACAGATAGGAGATTTTTTACCTTTTTTGCTGACGTTTCGATCATCTGCTGTGATCTTCTTCAGAGCTAAGCTGCTAATGCAGCTTCACGTCCGCTTCCGTTTATGAAGGTAAAACATCTCCTATCTGTGTTTTAAAATGAACAAAAAAGTAAAACGATTAAGTAAAAGATACACAGAATGAACGTACAGAAGACGCTTCCAAGTTATCACGAGACCTTGTTTCATCAGAATGAAGGAAGTAAAAACTGCTGCCACCTAGCTGATGGAGATTGAATTACACCACACAAACAAAATACAGTAAATGTTTGCATGTAAATTCTCCAAAAAACCTGCTTTTAAATATCGATTCAGCATCATAACACAAAATTCTGCGATATTTCAGTGTATCGATGATATCTTACAGCCCCACTGCAAATCTTTCCACTTTTCTCCAGTAATGTTTCCTATTTAACCTCTGGAAGACGTCATGCTAGCTGTTTCCTATGTGAGAGTCGTATGGAACAGAGGCAATGTAAGAGGCTTTTCTGTCACTAGAGCCAAATCACAGTTTGACTTGGCAAACGAAAGTGAATTTTGGAGGGTTAAAGGAAAGAACAATATTCTCATTGTTGATTTGCCAAATCAATTCACGGCACTTAATCTGATTACAATAACAGTTTTGCATTTTTCATTATTTTTAAGATTTGAGCAAAACGGCAAAAACTCCAAATCTTAGCATAAAGTGATTTTAATGGAAACATCTTTACTGCATTAAATAAAATATCTTAAGAGTTTTAAATCTGTGCTGGTCAGAGTGGTTTTAGTAGCTTAAATGTTACAACAGCATATCTTTTTCTAGCCTGTTCCTTTATTGTATCATTTCTAAAAATGAGAAATATGATGAAGTGTAAAGCTGCAGCTCACTGTTTGTATGACGTAAACTAGCCATTAGCCTTTTCTAATACAATTGTTTCATAGGAAGAAAAAAGAAGTCCGGATTATAGATCAAATAATGACCTTTTGTGTGGATCTTTTTGGCGTAAAGCTTAAAACTCATACAAGTTCATAGAAAAACACCCCAAAAGCATAATACAGGCTCTTTAAAATGAGGATGGGCTCTGTAATATTCACACTCTACTTTTTTCCAGCCCTTTTTCAGGGAGAGTAATTTTGCCTCTCAGATTTCAACAAAGCACAGCCTTCTGAAAGGTCAAGGCTTCTTAGCTAAAAATGAACAAAAAATAATGACCCGTGTCAGGAGTGCCTTCATCTGCTGACGGTTACACACTCCGAACAAAAAGTCTATTTTTCTACGGGTGCTGTCCTCTGTCATCATAAAGGAAAGCTTGTAATTTACCACATTCAGCCTTATTACCGTACAAAGCCTGGTAATGAGATGTGCTCGGGACCTTAAAGGCCTTTTAATCAGCTAAAAGGAGGAATGCTAATTTTATTCTGAAAAGAAGTTTTATTTTTCTCTACAAAAAGGTGAGACATACAAACAGGTAACATCACTTTGCAACCGGCACGCTGAGACATTACATTCCTATTTTTAACACCATGCACGTTAAGATGATCAGGAAAGGTTTGTGTTTAATATCAAAGAGGTCATCAAATTCTAATCTGAACGCCAAGCAGGCACTTGGCAAGGACTCAGTATTCAAGTAGCAATAATACGATTTCCCTCGCTCGTGTACACATCACCTGAGGTCCTTAAGGTGTTCTGAGGATTTATTTAGAGGGACAGATGGTCACTTTGAGAGCACACCGTGTTTTTATTACCCTATTCCAAAAACACAGCAGTTCCCAGAATTTTCCTAATCAGTGATTTTTTTTCCTTCGCCACTGAGGAGTGTTCAAGTTTCACAGCATCTTAGAAAAATAATTGTTTCATTATGTACAACATGAACAGTACAAACATGTTCACACCCTTATGTACAACATTCCTTGCTTGGTCCTAGCTAAACAAAAATACAAATGATGAAGGGTTCACAGAATGTTTTAATTCTGATCTGGCCTTTCCACCGGATGCGTAAGCGGCGCGTAACGTATTAGACGGGTTTTACACTCAAAATCAGCAGTGTGTCCCTTCTCACCGGGAGCGTTTCAGATGCAAAACGGCAGCAAAAGCATTCCATACAGCTGGTCCCAAGTGGTCACAAAATCACAAGACAATAGCATGACCACGCGTGATTTCAACAGTTCACGAAATAACAAGCAAAGAGAAAGATGGCAGCATGTGTCCAAAAGGTCTGTGGTTTACTTTGTGTTCTGTTTACCTCGGCTACAGAGGTTCCACAGGTAACACCATGCAGAGCCGGCCCTAGACATATGCGAGTTAAGCGACTGCTTAAGGCCCCCCAAGAGCACCAAGGTAGCATCAGAAAAATCTTTATACGGTTAATGGGATATTTTTAGCTATGGCTTTAGCTCCATTTAGAGCTCTTGAACTGCGAGAGTGCCGTTCATAAACTCGTTCACAAACGCCAGAATGAGCACGTGCACTTTAACATTCATCAGGCTAAATACGAGGAAGTTTAGTTTACGTTCACAAAAAATATGAACAAGTTCACAAATGATTGTTCGATGAACTCGTTCAGACACAACACTGCTTGCTGGTGTGGGGGCCCCAAAGGAAAACCTGGTTAGGGCCCCACATGTTTTTTTACTAGTTAAAGCTACAATAGCAAATTTGGAAAACAAGCTAGCTTAAAAAATGTTTTCAACGACATTCAAATATAGTATATAGCTATAAATATATTTAAAAAAAACAAAAACAAATAACGAAGTGGTATTTGTCTAAAAACCTCTGCCAATAACATGGCTTAGACCAAAAGCAACCATTGGACCACCCAGTTGTCGGTCTCGTTGAACCACCGTACTTCCCTGGGTCCTCCATTCATTACACTCTCTCACATTTGGGGGCAGCAGTAGCTCAGGAGGTAGAGCGGGTGGTCAAGTAATCAGAAGGCTGTGGGTACGATCCCAGCTCCCTGCAGAGAATGCTGCTGTTGTGTCTTTGAGCAAGACACTCAACCCAAAACAACATTTGAAGTCACAGACAAGAAAAGATGTTTGGACCCAGAAAACAGCAACTGGTGTTTAGCGCTATCTCGTTTCCTCTGACAATGCGGGTTTCCGGCTTTGGCAGACCTGGCCCAGGATCAATACCCAACGGGAGGGGTGAGGGTTCCATGACCGTGTTTGCGTTTAAAAGATAGCTTGTTCTGTAAATTTGCTATTGCAGCTTTAAAACAGCTGAAAATTAACACTTTTCTTTTGTTTTGAAAGTTGGTGTTTTATACTGCTTTAAAATTTGACTTCCTGTCTGGCCTGACTAGAACTATTGAGCCTGATGCATTCTGGAAGTGTCGCACGTCCAAAACACACCCATCTGCTGTAACAGCGGCTAATTGCTGCATTCGCCACTTCGTGGACATTACGAGACGCTTACACGTCCAGTGTAAAGGCCAGGTAAATGTTAGAAAAATATATATGATTATGAAATATGCATGAGATATGTCTGCTTTTTTAATATGAGATGTAAAATAAAAACATAATTAATGTTTTCAAAAACCAAAATAACCTCCCGAAGGCACTCAAAGCAATATCACTCCTCAAACAACAATAGGTGTAGTTTCTGTTTGCCAGGCAGCTCCAGTCAGCCTTAATTAGGGGAAATAATTCTGATATGTTTGAGGTATTTCAGAGAACAGATTTGTTTTCAGCCACAGAGACCGTAAGATTATAATTCATCTGCAGACATTAAGCTCCAGCGTGTGGCATTTAGGAAAGTGTGTTAACAAGAATGAGATACAATACCAGTAATTATGTTTTCATTAGTGTAAAATCGTGTAAAAATTAGGATAATGTTTTCATTACCTCAGAATGAGTCGTTTACATCTACAGATGATTACTTCTTTTTGCTGGAGGGGCTGGGTGAAACTCATAAATATTCATGTGTGAAAGGCAGCCGAGTTCGGCAGAAGGTGTCCGACTGGTTCGAGTCATGGTGACAAAATCTGTGTTTGGTTCACGAGGGTGGTGAGAAACTCAAAGGAAAGAGCAGCTAATTGTTTTTGCCTCCTAATAAAAACTGCATGTTTTCTCTCGTCTCAGGAGCAGTGGTGTCCCCAAGGGGTGGCCAGGGGTGGCCATGACCACCCCTAGAAAATTGCTGGCCACTCCAGGGGAGACCAGTGTTCTTAATAAATGATTTTAATGTTCACCCAAACCATAAATTCATCTTATTTAATCAAGACATAAATGTAAAACCCAATAAAAAATTAAACAATTAACGAGTAAATAAATATTCAGAATTTAAAAAAAATTATATATGTTTCTGCTGCTCACCATTTTCAAAAAACGTTTAAATCTCCATTAGGGATGCAGCGATACCACTTTTTTCCAAACCAATACGATACCGATACTTGGATCTAAGTACTCGCCGATACCGATTACCGATACTTCTACCACACACAAAAAATGCAATGAATTGGAATACAGGTTTTATTTTCTTCTCTGCTTTCAACAGGAAAAGACGTTGAGTTAGATAAAAACTAAAATATATTAATAGAGATCACAAAACTAAAACATTAGGTGAAAAATAAATATTTTCTGTGAAATCATTGCACAGTTTTCTATAAACAAAATGAACTAATTGGCACCGTCTCCAGCTTTCATGAACATAACATTTATGAACCTATCACAGTGTCCACACTTAAATAAAAAAACTATAGTCAGCATGCAATAGTGTGGATTCTGAACTAAGCTTTTTTGGGAAACATGAACAGCAGGTTCTTTTTGATGAAAATAGTCATCTCTGCATTTTCAGGTGTGAGCCTGTTTCTGCTTTCATTCACAATGTTTGAAACAGCTCCCCCTATTGGTCAATATAGAAAACTACAACAGAAATGACAAGTCCCAGTGAAGCCACTTTCAGGCAACTGGTATCGTACCTGGTATCGGTTAACTTTTTTCTGGTATCGGTATTGGTATCGGTATTGGGCCGATACCAGTATCGGTATCGGTGCATCCTTAATCTCCATAGTTTTTTGTGAAGACAGCAACAGGCAAATAAAAAAATATAAATTTCGAAAATAAATTTTGAAATAAAATCTAAAATAACTGAAATGTAAATTTCTGAAATTTTTGTATTTCTCAAATTTGAGTTAAGTGTTTTGGATGCATATTGTTTTTTTAATAAAAAAGAATAAAGGAGCATGCAATGCATCACCACAAGTTAAACTCTCTCCCAGAGTTACCACAATGACCAATTTGGTGTGTCACCCCAAAATTTTCCCCATCTGGCCCCCTTTATCAAATTTTCTGGGGGCGCCTCTGCTCAGGAGGTTCAGAACAAACTTTTGGGTAGAGTCTTTTCAACAATTATTGGGAAAGTTGTTTTTTTACCTTTCCTTTAAAGATGACAATTTATTACTAAAACCCAAATTTAAGGGATCAATGTTAAGATGTTAATTAAAGAACTTTAGAGAATTATTAACAGTTGATCTTCATGTAAGTAAATAAATTTTTCTTCTGTGAAACACCCTTTGCAATTTGTTTCCTCCATCATTTTAAATTGGCTGCACATTTATTAGTTAGCATCTGTGAGGGAGGACCTGCAGGCTTGTTAGCCCCGCCTGCTCCTCTTTTCAAGATGAACACAAACGTTACAGCACAAAGAGTCAAAGGAGAAGAAAAATAATAAAAATAAATCAACTTTCCCCACCGATGCTGGACCTGTTCCAGTGTAAGGTGATACAGGGCTAGAGCCGAGCAAAGAACCACAAAAGTTGCCTCTTACAGTTTTGATGCTGACCCTCTGATGTCAGCACCTGTTGCCATGGGAAACCAAGCAGCTATAAGCACAGACTTCTCAGAATATATTCATCTTTCTTTGAGAAAAGAAAGAAATAGAACTAATTGTTCCAGTATTGTTTCAGTGTTAAAAAACAGAATCGATTTACAAGTCAGCCAGTAAAACTCTCGCTTTCATCTTAACTTCACACACAGGTGGTAAAAGGATGTGCAGCCGACCAGCTGTGCTGACACGAGATTGTGCCCACAGCAGAAACATTAATGCTCTCAATAACAGTGGAGACCACCTCGGCTTTGTGTCTTACAATATTTTAAAAGCTCTTCTGCAAACTGGTTTCTCCTCCAGCTGAGCAGCTTTTATGAGCAGATGCGCAGCTTCCAGCTGTTTGATATCCAAGCACAAGCCCCACGCACCGCTCCCTCAGCTCGGACCTGACAACAAGCCTACACCGTGCTGTGTGGTCGAAAAAGGCAGGTGCAGCTTCTCATAGGAGAATACAACCTCCGTGGAGGGCGGTAAGCCGCTGCTGTCCTGTTTTCTGGCCACGCTGTTACAAGAGGAAGCATATGTTGTGTGGCTGAGAGCCACCTGGTGTGGGTGTGAAAAGCCGGGACAGGTTAGGAGACGCAGCAGCGGAGCGGGGGAGGAGAGGTGAAGGATCAGGCGCTCAGGGTCATGTTACGGAGCAGCCACTGTTGGGAGCGGCTGCCGTTGCAGTCTTTCAACGTGGGGACCATCTTGTCCTCCTCAGACGGCATGTCCAGACACTGGTTGCTGTTCACGTGGAGCAGCGTGAGTCTCTAGAGGGAGAAGAAGGAAAACATGGATGACGGTACAGATGTGACAGGACTCACCACTTTGAATATGATCAGTGTGCTAGTTACTGAAAAAAGTAATTAGTTAGTTGCCTTATTGACCTGTATTTGATATAGAGCCTTTTAGAGTCCTAGAACACCCCAAAGTGCTTTACAACACAGTCATTCCCTCACACACACACACACACACCCTGGTGCTGATGAGCTACAATGTAGCCACAGCTGCCCTGGGGCACCACTGATCCCTCCGACCACCACCTGCAGGCAATGTGGTTTAAGCGTCTTGCCCAAGGGCACAACAACAGCGACAGACTGAGCGGGGCTCGAACCTGGAATCTTCCGATTACAGGGCGAACACTTAACTCCTCTGCCACCATCGCCCCATTCAAAAAGTAATTATTCAAATTAGCTACTTGATCTAAAACATGCAGGAAACATGCTGGAAGCAGACTGCAGCGCCACCATGTCAGCTACACTCCACAGTTCCATTCCACCAGCAGGGCAACTCTGAAGTTGCAAGTGTGGTATTCTGGTCACAGAGGGCGGTGGGGTCTGAGTAACTTTTCATTAACCCTGTAAAGGGTCATTTTAGCACAAACTGGCTCAAGAACATGATTTACAAATATAAAAAAGTTGCATAGTATGGTTTTAAAAGAACATTTGTAAAAATGCTCCCACCGATGTCCTCATAACCTCATATAAACTGAAACACAAAGACCAGAAAATTGCTTGGAAAGTTATATAAACAACAAATATCAAACAACTACAACAACTCCTCATGAGCACCAAAAAACGTCTATGTCCTCAACTGATTTATGTTCCATGAAAGCATCATGTGATCGTTGACTTATTGGTATGCATACATGTGCACAAAACTACAACTTTATTTTGCACAAAGGAATTTTGCTAGGCTATTACTTCTATATTGACTGTTCATGTAGCTTACATGATCTTTAAACTTCTTTAAAGCAGCATTCCGCAACTTGCAGTTATATGGTCTCTGTCGCCCTCTAGAGGCTTGCTGCGTAACGTCACTGTCGTAACATTAAATCTCTCTCTGGGGCATAAGAGGCATGTTTACATTCCTAATGTCAGGCAAAACAACGAAAACAAACTTTTCCACCTCCACACATTGAATAAATAGTTTTATCAGGACTGTATAACAAATTTATGCCCGACCAAACACAATAACCCCGGTGAAATCATTTATTACTTACCTAGCCATTAGCAGCACGGCTAGGTCAGAGTCCGTAGTTCATGCTGTTCTTTCTAAAAGAGCTCTCCAGCGAGGAAAAGACGGCCCAATAATAACTCTGGTCTTTGCTCTTGTTCTATCATGTTCTTCTTTTCTTTTCCTAGATTCCTCTGATAAGGGATTTCTAGCTTTCTTTGGTGAATCTGCCGCTGCTACAGCGAGTCTACGTTATACAATTATGGCAAGCCAAAGGGATAAAAAAAATGTGCGTTCTAAACTTGCGTTATGTCCGTTCAAGACGCGCGTTTTGGCGGACATAACGCGCGCTTTTTTATCCCTTTGGCTTGCTATTCTGCCGTAAAACGACACCCAGTCAGTACTTCCGGCGCTACCCAAAGCACAAAAACTGTATAGCGCAGTAAACAGACGTGGGATCCCCCAACACTATCACAGGTATGAAAATGAACATAATAGATAATAGTATGACGCAAAAACTTTACAAAAAAAGCATCATTTTACGGTGTAAAAGTTGCAGAATGTTGCTTTAATAAACATGCGTGCCATGTGCTGTAATAAAAATGACTGGTGTCCACTGATTAGCGTTGTGCCTATTCACTATTTAATTCATTCATTTGGATGGGAAATGTGCCAAATTGATGGGAATTCATAAGTGTCATAAATGACAGGAAGTTCGGCGCACCGCTCGGACATTTCAGGTGACGGTTGGAAGGTTGGAAAGCAAGCCTTTGGAATCCAATAGTTTGGAATCCATTCTTACCTTCAAACTTAAGCATCAATGTTGCGTTGCATGACTGGAACTCTAGCTGTGATCATGTTTCTGCTGGTCTGTCCCCTAAAATGTCCGGGTGTCAGGGGCAGCTAAGTAATGGATAAACTCAAGGATAACGGTAACTGAGTTACCTTATGTAACAAGTAACTCATTAGATTCAAAGTTACTGATATATTGAAGTACATTACCACAACGCGTTACTAATAACTCAACTCTGCAATTTTTACTCATTTAATCTTGGTAACCTCACAACCTCAGCACAGACAGAAACAGGTTGTTAACCACTGCTACAGAGTTCTCAGACTGCTAACGAATCCCAGCAGATTTTAAAACATTAACTGCACATGATAAGATTTTCTTGCTCGTTTCCCCAACATATGAAATTAGTCTGAAGCTGAGTGAAAGGCAGCGAGCGGTATGCAATCCTTCAAGGAATGCTAGGCTTTTAATTAAATATTCTTACTGAGGATCTAATTAGGCAGCATGTGAGAATGCAAATATTTACATCATTTACTCCAGACACCTTTAATATGTGTTTTTAGCCAGCTTGTGAATAAATTTAAACATTTTAAGCAACACAAACTGTCATGATAAAGTCTCATGTTTGGATAATGTTGTATCTGTAAGAACATCTCCGCTGAAACCACTACTCAAAACCAATCCTGGCCTGATTAGTCCAAACAATGAGCCGTTCTTCCAGGTTGGTTTTAGCCTCCTCCAGCTCCTCGGGGAAATCTGCTTCATTAGTTTCTAATGGTAATATGAAAATTATGTCAGTGACCTTACTCTACATATATAAGAAGTGTATTGTTTGCAACGACAACCAAAACAGCTTAAAGTGTTTATTCATTCATTATTACTGAAACCATTGTTTCTGTGACACGTTTGTTTTTAATTAAGTTTTGGATTTATGTTATATATCATGGATTAGGAGCTCTAGTTTGCTATAATTGCTCTTAACACTATGCATGTGATATACTGAACATTTTCCCTAACAATGAGACATGATACGTTGCTTTTTTCCCTTTTTTCCCCATTTCAGTTTTTGCAAACATGCCATACTCCTTAAAAAGCAAAGTTTAAAAGAGAGAATGCTAAAATTCAAATAAAAACAAACAGAAACTTGGTATATATAACTTATATTTCACAACACAAATGTAAAACATTAAAAAAAAAGCAAAAGCTGATCCAGAAACAGGCATTATCTCTTTTACCACTAAAAAAATATGGAACATGGCTGCTACATCACACCTCATAGGTCAAATGGGCCATCATCTACAAAATAAATTGACCATGAGACAGGTTGTCCCAGGATCTGTCAGCTCCTCATCAGGTGACAGTGACTGATTAACAAGCCCACTTGATGAAAGGCGCCGCGGGAGAATAAATGACGTCTGAATTCCATTAAGGTGCTTTGGTTTCAGGGTTCTGGTTCTGTGCGTGCTGTCAGTTAACGGAGATGCTAGAACAGAACAACGTAATTACTGCATTTCTCTCCTGCTGTTTGGCCCCGCTCAACCGTCAGTCCTGCCGTTTCTGTCGACGCAGGACAGAAAAGCCAAATGGCAGAAGAAAATCCCTTGGTGTTATGAGATGAACTTGAGATCTAAATCAGCTGGAGAGAATCTGCAGGTGTCCCTCCAGGACACCAGGACATCTCTCAATAGGCTCGTTTCTATCAGAACTTCCTGGTAATTTACCGGACATTCTCGGCACGAGTGTGTCTCCATTTCACCGGGTCGGCCCAAAATAGCATTTACAGTTATGGTCTTATGGTTGATTTGTCCACTAAGTTCAATTGTTATGTTTATTGAACGTTCTTACGAATTTATTTGATGGTAAATGGTAAATGGCCTGTATTTGTATAGCGCCTTCTTAGGGTTCTACAACCCCCCAAGGCGCTTCGCAACACAATCAGTCATCCACCCATTCACACACACATTCACACGCTGGTGGGGATGAGCTACAGCGTAGCTACAGCTGCCCTGGGGCGCACTGACGGAGGCGAGGCTGCCGAGCACTGGCGCCACCAGTCCCTCCGACCACCACCAGCAGGCAAGGCGGGTTAAGTGTCTTGCCCAAGGACACACAGCAGCATTCTCTGGCCGGAGCCGGGATCGAACCTGCAACCTTCCGATTACTGGACAACCCGCTCTACCTTCTGAGCTACTGCTGCCCTTGATGACATTTTTATTTTGTAAAATAGGGGCTAAGCTTCATAAGATGTCTTCTTCCGTCTGCTCCTTTTCATTCATGGAATTTTGATGAATTTTTATGTTTGTTGATTTTATTTAGATATTTTTTTTAATATTATTTTCTTTGAATGAAAAAAAGATGTATTAAAAAAATAAGACCATTTCATGAACCAACGGAGTACCTGAATTGGAGTATATACTCGGAAACATAGCTATCATATATATTACTAGATGCCTTAACTGGGAGTCGACAGCATCCCTACACGGCGGCCATCTTACTTCAGACAGCTTACGTTCTGTTCTTAGCTACATTTACATGGGCACAAGTAATCGGATTGAACGCCTTATCGGATCAAAAATTCGTCATGTAAACATGTCAATCGGAATATTCTGATCTAATTCGGCCTGATCCGAATGAAATTTCATTCCGATTAAGAGAGGTGGTTTTGTCCGATCGTCACTCTGATTGGCGTCCATGTAAACAGCCATTCGGATCGTTGGGGTAAAATAATGCCCACTGAGCATGTGTGCAACTGCAGCGTGACGTCTTACTGCCTCTGCACATGCTCAGGACAGATCAAAAACATGGCGGGTGGTAAACAGAAGTGATCTGTTGCAGACGCTATTTTTTACTGGAAATACTACGGGAGCTCAATATTACTGAACGTCTCGATGGCCGAACGGCTAAAAATGCCGAGTTATACACTCAAGTGCATCTAAAGTGCATCTAAAGATGCAGGAAGCAGGAATTCACCGAAGCTAGAGAATAAGCAAATATAATGCAAGGGAAAAGACGTGCGGACAAGATGGCGTTTGTTTACAATTTCAATTCCAGGAAAAACAAGTCTGCGCACGCGCAAGCTATGGTGCATGCATCGCCACATGATCAGATCATTCCAATTAGTGTCCATGTAAACAGAGATTTGGGATTTCCGATCAACCAAAATTTGAATCGGACTGGGGAAATTTGACGCATGTAAACATAGCTACTGGTAGCAGATGGAAGGTGAGTGAACAACTTAAACAAAAACACTCTTAACTCGATTAAATATGAATGGATTTACAAGCGGGTTGCATTATTACAAACCTTATAATACATAGGCTTGAGACGACATACTTGTACATTTTTAAATTAACGGGCCAAATCCGTCATATTTCACAGCCACATCTCTGGCGTTTCTAACAAATCAAACCGTTTTAAAATTGGTTGAAAATTGAGCAAGTTAGAGTTATTTAAATAGTACATGCACCATTGACACCAATGTTACGAAAGGGGGCCGCTGTCCGAAGTAAGATGGCCACCGGCCCGCCACGTAGGGACGTTCGTCCAATTGACGAACAGCGCGGGTAAGGCATCTAGCAATATATATGATATCTATGCTCGAAAAGGTCCGGTAGAAGTTGGTGGGCAGGACTTATGGTTAATTCATGCTGATTGGTTGTAACTCAATAGGAAATGACATCAGCAGACATCGCCAAATAAGCAGCATTTGTAAAATTGGACGTTGCTGGTGAAGTGGGATAGAAAGAAAAGAAAATAAGCACCAGTCACTATTTCTAAACTCCCAACATCAAAAAAATGCAACGGAAAATCCCCACAACGCCATAATTCACGGAGCTTTGTCCTCTCAGAGCGCTGTAAAAAATTGCGCTTCTTCAGCTTTTTACTACTTTCCCAGCTTTCCGAATAGATTAAATGACGGTGTACTTCGAAAGAATAAAACCTTTAAATGTTATTAATGTCCATGAATGCTTTTTGCTGCTGATCAATGACGTAATTTTGAATGGAGACACAACAACTGAAAAGACCGAACCATCGTATCTCCAGGTCACTTTTCCTGCTCCCAGAAAACTCCCGGAACTCGTATAGTGGAAACACGACAAATGGTCTTGATTATCTCTTCGTTTCCTCAGAAAAAACAAAACTTCTGCAATTTTGCAACTCACTTGACCCTTGAGCTGCTTTCCCTCGTTTTAATGATCACACACAGAGGACTTGCTTTGTAAGGGGCAATGGTCACATATACGATAAGCAATGTGGGACATTATGTGAGCTAAGGTTTTATGCACAGATCTATCCAAGTGGAGCTGCAACAACCAAACGGACAAAAACCTCTGCTTTAACCGTCTGCAGCGTCATGCGGGAGTGGCTTGGGAGTCGCTTTTGAGCAAGATAAAATAAAAAACATGAAAAAGTATAAACCTCCGTCTGCGTGTGGCGTATTTTATCTAGAGGCATCCTATAATTGTTCATTAAAATAAAATTGTGCTTTGCTTGTTGACAGAGGATATTCAGACTAATGAGCTCACAGAGACGCTCGGGCCATCTTTGATCTTAAGCTGTAAAACACAGGAGCTGGCATTCTCTGCCTGGATACAAAGAAGTGCTCGCTGACACACACACACACACACCTACACAGATATTTTTCCTGAAGTGCACACTGCAGACTACCCAACAAGGCTCATTTGTTCAAACAGAAAGAACAAAGAGCAGGTGGCACACAATCTTCTGCACCTGCCAAAAAAAATTGAAAAAAACAACAACAAAAGGTTGCTTTATTTAGAAAAAGAACAAAAAATGTTTTATCCTAATCCTGCATTAAAAACTCTGATTTTATTTTTATATAATGTGGAAATGATGAGCAGCAGGATGAACAAATAACTTTTCCTGTTTATTTATATGTGCCCGGACCACCTCTAATCTATAAGAAGCTGGTTGAGATGTAACACTGGAGGGGAGAAGAAACGTCCCACATTTAACGAAATTACTACAAGTGTGAAGGCCCCATTTTTTTCCTTTTTGCTCATAATTATTTTATGCTAGCTTTGGGGGCAGAGAAATCTCCCATCTTAACCTCCCGGCGAACGAAGCAGCTCCTCCGAAGCAAGTCGCCGAGTGTGTGCACAGCTGAGACCGGCTAATTAAATGAGGACGGCTTCTGACCATAAACTCCAGTGGAGGAAGAGCATCCTTTCTGTCACCAGGCAGCGCGGTAGATGTGCAGCGAGGCACTAGAGTCCCCGTTTGGGGCGGTGGAAGTAGCTTTTGTTGTGAGAGAGAGAAAAACAGCAGATTCCTTTTATCTCAGGGCAGAGTCAGCAATAGTTTCATTTGCTTTAATGGTGCCCTCTTCACTCTTGTGTGCGTGCTCTCTCTTCTTGTCAGGACGATGCCAAAAGGAACTGGGAGTGCGAGCAACAAATCAGGCCATCTAACAGCGTGTCACTTCGCTGCCACAACTCTGACACACACACCGGCAGTTCTAGGAGCTTCAAACCCAATTTACACGGCTTTGGACACAAAAACTGCAGCATGCTCTTTAGCCTTTTGAGAGGTATGGTGGTTTGGGACTCTAAAGTGCAAACCTGAGATAACTCAGCAGCAGAGAATAGGCTTTGGAGAAAATGACGGGCACAAAGGCTGGAAAGGCGAGGAGAAAAAAAAAAAAAAACACCCCGAAATGAAAAGAAAAGCTGAGCAAAAGAACATTTCTTACAGAGCTATGTAAATAAGCAGGCTGAGTGGTGAAAAGCGCTGATGATTGGGATTCATTGGTTTTTACAATATGTAAATGGCACACAGTGTGCACAGCTGCCTCAGGCCAATAGTGGAGCGATCAGAGCGACCAGAGCCCTGAAAGGTAGCCTCACAATGAAGGATCACTTCAAAGAACTTGTAAACAATGGCAAGCCCGTTTCAGTCGTGTGTGCTGGTAGATAATCGGCTAAAAATAAACACGTCCTCCTCCGTTTCAAACATCACTCACCAGGCGTGGGCTGTCCAGGAGACAGCCGGCGAATATTCACATCAAAATAAAATATTTATGTTGGGAAATAAATGTCAAATGAGATCTAATTTAGCATGAAAACTAGCTAAAGGTCTTGCAGATAGCATCTTATACACTGAAGCATCTTGACAGGACATCTGTCACTGCTTAATGCATCCCTGTCTTTATGTGTTTGCTTTAAAAAGGTCACATGTTAAAGCTTTTAACGCTTCCTAAAACAAACTGCTCGCAGTTTCTGAGTCCAAGAAGATCCACTGCACGCTTTGAATTTCTGCTCCAGTTGTCAGAAACAAGAAAACAAGAATGATCTAAGAGGCTAATGTGCTACAAAAGTGCCCCTTTCACAACACAATCTATTCTAAGATACTACAGAGCGGCTAAAATGTCTATTCTAAAGCTACTCTGCTCACCTCAGGCCACCCCAACATGGCCCCGAAAGAGCAGACGTGAGTTTAGAGGAAATAATCCGTCGCGCTGTAGTAGAGGCGTTTAGCAACCTCTTGGCGGGTTTGGTTGTGGAGGATCCAGGACTGTAAGGGGCTGTTGTCGCAGTACTCCACGGTCGGGCCGTAGGTGCCGTCCTCCAGGCGGCTGATGGTCAGACATGACTGGGTGATGATGTGGAGGAAGGTGTGCTTCTGCAGCGAGCCAGGAGGGAAGGTGAGAGACACGGTCAATGCCAAACTGGAGATGTTGGTTCTTTGAAGTCAAATTTAATCTGTTCCTATCTTTTTCTGCTAAATAACGACGCTAAAGCCTTTCATTTTTCTATTGTCATAAAAACTAGACCAGTGATGCAAATGACATCGTTAAATTAAACAATGTTCTTATCGGAGTTCGTTTTTTGACTAACGTGTAATCAAATTAATTACTTTTGTTACAACGCCGTTTCCGTTACTGATGAGAAAATTAAATGTGGGTGTGTTACTATAATTCACCACCAAGGTCATGTGACTGGAAGCTAAATGGGTTTACATCCAAGCACAGAGCAGTGAGCAACGAGGAATACGTGACCCTCATAACGATCTCCAATCTTCCTAGGTCAGGTTCCCAACCTGGGGTCCCCACAAGATTGCAGGGGCCTCCATAATTTTGTCTGTGTTGATGTTGTGTAAGATATATTAGTAAAAAATCCATTTATAAAATCCCAATAACACACCCAATAATAAAATCAAAACTCTGTAAGAGCCACAACTCTGTATGTCTGCATAAAGTTTGTAATTATTCATTTTAATCGTGTACATGTGGGTAGGTGTTGGGGTTGAGGGGCCCTGGCTTGTCTTGGACACAGGAAAAGGGGTCCTCATGAAAAAGGGTTGGGAACCACTGTCCTAGGTCATCCTCCAGTCATCCAACTGGAACAGGTAGGTGTTCCTGATCCTTTGCTTAGTCCGGCTGTAACACTGATTTAGAGCCCATTTATTTCAATTATTTACTTTCATAATTAATGATTTGACACAGATTTGAGCCATTTTAGTCCATTAAGTACTTTATATTTTAGTATTATAGTAATTTCTAGTATATGTCGTAAGTTCGATTGGGAGGGGATCTTCTTGCATATTTCTGTTAAAGAAATGCAATAGTTACTTTTCCTGGTAATTAGTTACTTGTATATGATTGTAACTCTGTTATTTTTTATAAGAAGTAATTGAACCAAAGTAAAAACCAAACTAATTAATTTTTCCAACTAACTTGCCCAACACTGGTCTAGACCGCTTATTTACCCCTATCTCTGGATTTGAGATGTAAATTTAAGGCCTGAAATGTGAACTTCTGTGACTCTGCTGTGACATCTTTAATGCGTTCTTCATTTGTATAATGATTGTCTTTCATTTGTTTTATGATATTTTGTTGTCTTGACTTTAGGATCACTTATATGATTTTATGACTTTATGATTTGTTTTGTTGATGTGTGTGAAGCATAGTGCTATATAAATAAACTTTACTTACATAAAATAAAACAGCTAGATACACCTGAGACAAATTGATCTTTGAATATAGTTAAAGGGTGAATATGGAACACGAACACCAGAGCGACATCTAGTGTGTGGAGGTTGTAGCTGCAACAACAGCTTACCTATCCATGAGAAAATTCGCAATTTCCGCGTGTGTTTTGATGCTGTGAAAATTTTTCATTTGGGTCCATCTGTTGTGGTTTTGGATCTTTTATGGTCGCTCCTCTTCTGAGAAGGATAACGACATCTTCTGGACTCAGAAACAGCTGCTTGACGTGCCGAGTCCGCCATTTTCCACAGTGCCAGCCTCACTGTGCCAAACGGACTGTTTACCGTATTTGGAAACCTGCAGTGGTGCCCTCTACTGGATGGTAGATGTAAACATAAACCCAGTGTCGTGCACGTCAAAATAAATATTTGATTCTTTTATAATTAAAATATAGCTTTTAAAGGAAATGCTGTACCTTCATTCTGCACACCTCTAAACACCCCTTGGAGTTTTTTTAAAATATAGCTTTATATTAAATTGTTCCATATTCAACCTTTAATATAAAGTGTAGAAATGCCAAAAAAAAAAATATTAATTTTATTTGAAATAGCATTTTTGGTGCAATTATGATTGCATACATCTTTTATTAAACCCCAAAAAAGTACTTATATGTTTGTTTTGGTAGCTTGTTACATTCAGAGGCATCAGACTTATAACTAGTTTGTAAACAGCTATCAATCCATCATGACATGGATGCAGCGTCATTAGAAAGATGTCGTTTCACATTAAGGATGTGATGTCTGACAGTCCATGAGTCAAATGCTGCAACTCTTAAAAAAAATCTTCCTTTGATCTCTTTCCGCTGAGAAGACCGAGTTAGATAACAGTTAATAAAAATAGCTGCAAAATTATGAAACTTGTTTTAATCACAGCAACAAAATGTTCTTATTTGTGGCTAAAACTGGGAAAAAAAGGATTTAATTCCAGATTCAGGGTAAAGAAGTCCTCGTCAGTCACACCTGAGCCAAAAATAACCAGACAATGCTGTTTACAATAGAGACCAGCCTTCATTATTTATTCAACTGTTTTCACTTTAAGAAAGCGCCCAGAGAACAAAGCGTAATTAAAGGGTTCCTCCTGGGGTTTATTCACTGCTTGATGGAGCGGCCTGCAGGCTTCCACACATCGTCATATAAACATGTCAACAACTTGACATCTCAATCACTCACACCATAATGCCACATAGCTTCTGAGCCTCACCCCAGTGAATTAAAAATCCATAATAAAAGTGGTTGCATGAGCTGTAAAGTTGTTTTTTCTTATGAGTCAGGCAGCACGGCGTCAGGAAAGATGTTTTTGGTCTTCGTTGAGATTCAGATTTCTGTTTTTATTCCATGCACGTAACATCTGTTTCTCCATGTGAATGAATATTGAAATTACAGCTTGCTGCAGCAGGAGGCATTAAGTAACATGAAACCTCAGTGTTTAATATGCAGCGCTGCACGGTCATTTATCTCACCTTTATTTCAATTTCTGTTACACAGTCCCACAAATGACTAAGTTGCATACATATTTACAGACATATGTGCACAAATATGTGCAATTGTGATCTGCTATTTTAGGATTTTCTTTGCTAAAATACATAAATAAAGCTAAAATCTGTTATTTTTAATTTAATGCAACAAACCAAACTTTACAGAATATCCATCAAGTCGCTAAAAATTTGCATTCTTAGATTTTCTGGCACATACAGTGAATAAATGTCCACTGTACAGCAAATTTCTTCATTTTTATGATCACATTCCACCCGACGGTCCAACAAAATGCTAAACTTCACATACAGATTTAAGTGATCTAATCTAAAAGCCACCGACACTTCATAGTCCACACAGGAAGCCACGGCACTCGAAGCACAAGACGCAAACTAAAGGGAAATGAAGGAGGGACGACTTGGACAGCTTACCTCAAAATCATACTCCCACTTGCCAACATACTATATGAAATGAGAGAAGATGAGAGACACAGCTGCTGGATGGAAATAGCAACTCAACTCTGCTTTTTTTATATAAAAAAGTGGGGAAAATAAAACACACATAGTGCCATCTGGTGGCAGAAAGGAGGAAATTCACTTTCTAACTTCTTGCTGCTGAATTCCTTCCCTGACCACCTGCAGCAGCCTCATTATGAGTGAAATCGTACCTCAGCGTCGTACTCAAACATCTGGTTGCCCTTCATGTGGTGACACTTGAGCATCAGGACAGGTCCGTTGAGCCGGGATGCATCCAGACAGAGGTCATCCGTCCGGATTTCTTTATCTGCTGTGTAGGAGAACACCTGGAGGAAACACAAACGAAGGCTGGGCTTAGGATTGGTTGTACACATGTGAATAAATTATACATTTTAGGTTTGTGTACATCACTGTTTACATTATTTTTCCATTCTAATTACTGACATTGGATTCAATACAAGTTTTCAGTGTTTTCTTCTGGAACAAGTTTGAGACTTCTTAATTAGAGCTCTGAGGAAAAGGACACCAAAATACAACTGGTTTCCTGCCAAAAGTGAAAAGAAGAAGAAAAGAAAGCTTGGAAAGAGCAGAGAGTTCAGTTGTAATGGTGATTTTTGCAGCTTTAAGAGTTTTAGTTTGTCTTTGAAGGAATGTTCTGTCATTCTTCCAGCCAAAAGCCTCGAGCCCGGCGCGGTTCCTGATCTGTTTTATGTGCAGCGCTCCTCTGAGGAGTTTTTATGGTGATGTGATGTAGGAGGAGGGAGTTTTTACACACGTCAAGACTCACCTCATGCATGTTTATTTTGCATTACATTTAGGATATTCTTTTCTTTTTTAAAAAAATAAATCATTCTTTGTATATTTGTAAACAAATCTCTGCTGATTACAGTCAAAATATCTATTTTAGTACCATAATTCAACATGAAGCAGACTTATTCAAGATAGAGTCTGAGGTAAACATTATTCAAATGTTTCCTTTAGATGAGCTGTGCATGTGAGACAGGACAACCATGTTCTTGACTTTTTCTAAACTTTGTGCATCAATTCTTTTATATTGCAAATAATTTAATAGCTGTGTATAAAAGTTGGTAGATGCATGTTGTTCATACAGGAAGTGAAGCTAATCTGGGAGCCCAAATGATACTTGTAATTTGTGCAATTTCCCTTCTCTAAGGAAAATTTCCTTCTCTAAATGTCAAGAATAAAATCTGCTTAAGAAGTTTTCTCCTTCACCTGGTTTCCACCCATCCCATGACAGTTGAAAAAGCCAACTTTCTCGTTCTCTTTTCTTCCCATGTTGTCCACACACTGGTTGGTTTCTACATTTCTGATCTGCAGACAGAAAACAAAGATTGTAAAACGGTTTCTTCAAAATAAAATCCACTCCAAACTGATGAAGGTCACAGATAATTCTGCCCCTGATTGCATTAGAATTGTTTCTGATGACTTGTATTTGTATTTAAAACTACTTATTCAACAGGATGAGTTAAAATCCTATAAACATTTTTAGTTTCACTGAAACAAAATAAGATATGCTTTTTTTGATGTGCCTGATGCTTTTTATTTAATGTTTCAAAACCTTCTGATTTTTTTAAAGGTCTGCATCACTCGTTTAACATTTGCAGTGGTCTCTAGTAGGAATGAATGCCTTGTAAGTCGTACTCTGGGGAAACAAAGCTCTGGTGCATCATTTTCAGGAACTAGGAGTGAGCCACAACACAGCTGAGCTGCAGGCGGCAGGTTTTAGAGTCCTATTTCCTGATATTTGGAGATCTCGTCTCAGATTGGCTAACAGCAACACTAAAGAGATTTTAACACTTTAAGCTATTGTTTTCAAACTGGTATCAGTGGTTCTTCAGCCAGAAACCTAACAGCCCTCTGCTGACCAGAAACGGCACAACCCGTTATAGGGCAAGCGTCTATATTTAGACACTTCCACTGCCTTTTCATGGACTCTTAGAATAACGAGATTTCACCCAACAAATCATCAGAGATCAAACTAGTCACAGTTCGCACCGTGGCGCCGTTCGACCAATCAGCTCGGGGCTACGACGCGCCAAATATTGGTGTTTCTGAAAAACCAGAAAACTGCCTTCCTGGAGCTCGTCTCCTCTCGTGTTTACAGTTGAATCTCTAAAACTAACAACGCTAGGTTTATGAAACTCTCACATCACAAGGTTAACTAGTGGTGCTAAATAAGGATGTATGTGTTGTAAATGTTAAACTCAATGAAGTTGATGAAATCAGAGCATGAAAATCAAAGCTGACATATTTGAGCATACACCCTGAACAAGTAACAGAAATTATGTTTATTTTTAGGTAAAATCTGTTGTTTTTTAGACATAATCTTCATGATCATGGTTACAGTAATAATAATAATTATAATATTGAATATATTTTTCTATAAAAAACAGGGGGACAGACAGTTATGGTGCCAGCGAGTCTCACCATCAGTGATGATGATGAAGAGGAGGAAGATGACACTGAGGCAGATCCTCAAATACATAATATTCTAAAATATTCTAATAATCTATATTTGATCAGAAATGACATTTAATGTTTTATAACTTCCAAAAATATTCCACAATAATCTGTTTTTATAAAAGTTTACTGTATTGTATAGTAATTGTGATATATTCAGTATTATTCTACAGTGATATGTTCTAAAATTAGCTAGATTATTCTAAAGTGTCTTATAATTATCTCTATTAATAAAAAACAATGTTTGTTTTAACTTGTTCATGTTTTTTATTTTGGGATTTCTTTTACCAGAACAGGGCCAGCGTCCATATTTGAGCACTTCGTTTTCTCTGATTTTCTCCATGAAAATAAATAGTTTTGAAAATTGTAACAACAGAAAAATACTTTTGTTATAGACCATAATAACACCCTGGGGTTGAAATTTAAAATTTTAAACTACTTCAATGAGTGCCCTATAAAGGTGGTGGTTTGGGTAGGACCACTAGTGGAAGGTCTCTACCTGCTTCATGGCAATAGTTGTTTAATGTGCTGGTAGCTCATATAAAAGCTAGCAGTTAGCATTTTCAGTTCGCTGACCGTCAATAAAAAGCACAAGAAGAAGAGGAAGAAGAAGAATCTTGCTTTATTTGTCGACATCATTGCAGAGCCTGGTAGTAAAAGTAAGAGAGTAATGTCTTTAGCTAAAACCAAAGTGAACAATGGCGTGGCCTACACTCGTTTGAGGGAGCTGAAGGAGGCTACGAAATCACGAAGTATTGGTGACCTGGACTTGTTGCTACTGGACTTGTAAGTAATAATATTTTTTGTGCAACAGTGTGGCTCTTTTTTACTTTGTGGCTTATTTTAGTATCAGTTGGCTCGTGTTAGCGTTAGCTCACTGTTAGCACTAGCTACAGCAGGTTGCAGCAGGGTTGTTTGTGACAGTTGCAATTCTGCTTTCAACCAGTAGAGGGAGAAGCGGTAAACTCATTAAGTGTTGCTTTAGAGTTGTCAGAAGACTACAACGGTCATGTCCATAAATATTGGGACATTGACACAATTCCAACATCTGTGGCTCTATACACCACCACAATGGATTTGAAATGAAACAAACATGGCGTGCTATAACTGCAGACTGACAGCTTTTATCTGAGGGTGTTTACACCCAAATCAGGTGAACGGTGTAGGAATTACAACAGTCTGCATTTGTGCCTCCCACTTGTGAAGGGACCAAAAGTAATGGGACAGAATAATAATCATAAATCAAACCTTCACTTTTTAATACTTGGTTGCAAATCCTTTGCAGTCAATTCCAGCCTGAAGTCTGTAACTCATAGACATCACCAGACGCTGGGTTTCATCCCTGGTGATGCTCTGCCAGGCCTCTACTGCAACTGTCTTCAGTTCCTGCTTGTTCTTGGGGCATTTCCCCTTCAGTTTTGTCTTCAGCAAATGAAATGCATGCTCAATCGGATTCAGGTCAGGTGACTGACTTGGCCATTGCATAACATTTCACTTCTTTGCAGAACTCATTGGGCGGTGCTACAGCGCAGATGGACAATGACCCAAAGCATACTGCAAAAGCAACCAAAGAGTTTTTAAGGCAAAGACGTGCAATGTTATGCATGTTGTGGACCTGACTGTAGCTCTAAGTTTCTGTTTCTTTATTATATTACAAAATTCAACAGATGCAACAGCAAAAAAATGATGTAGTAAAAAAAAGGACTTTAATTTAGCTTAAAATGTTGCATTTTCCTCATTAAATTTCCTTTCAACGCTGACCTGGCTGCACATTTTTGCAAGCCTCCATTATCACAGCTCTGAGTGGCTTACTGTCAACTCAGCTAATTCACAAACTAATGCACTTGCAGAGCTGAAGCTGAGCTGACTGTTGTCCAGGCCATTATAAAGCCTCCCATGCAGAAATAAAGATGACCTTCACATTTAGGTGATGCAAAACCTAAAAGCTGCTGCAGGTGAGGGGAGGGCTGGCTGATGGGACCCAGCTTAGAGGGAAATGGGGGGAGAGTGACGGCTTTGAACAGCAGAGCAGCAACGATGAAAATTCTCCCGTCCTCAGCTGTCAGAAGATTACAAGTTCTTTTAAGGATAAACTCTTTGACTGACATAACTTGTATACAGCCTTTTATGCTGAAGAGAGCATGCTCAGTGCCAGTTTTGACTCTAAACTAAACTGTAATAGAGCTTTTTAATAGAAAATCATATTATAAGAACATATACAGCTACACTATGAGCAGCATTGTTACTTTTCTGTCTTTAATGTTTTGCTTGCTGAGTAAAAATCCAATAAATGCATGCTTGAGCATTTTCTCTTCTACCCAGCATGCAGCATAATAGTGTAAAAAGTGTTCTGAGGGATCAATAGACTGTGTGAGCATCCAGGCGGTTGTGTATTATGCAGGTTCGGGACAAACAGCCATGCACGTTTTAGATTTTTTTCTTGTTTTCTTAATACTGTGTTGAATTCTCAGCATTATTGTCTCTGAAAGCACCGAGCAGCAGCTCCAAGGAGCCGAGTGCAGAAAAAACATCAAATCTGGGGCATGATGGGAAATAACAAGAGTACAAGAGCGCTCATACTTCACCAAGCGAGTAGTATCTTCTTGGGATCTGGGAGTCTGGGTAGATGTTCTCGAGATACCAGGAAAAATGTTTGCACTTCAAGGTCTCTTTGAGGGCTTTACGGGAGGAGACGTCACCGTAGTCCACCCGCATCACACCTGCAGAGGTCCACACAGAGATTCAAACTTGTTTATCTGAGAATGAGCTGGGTTTTAAGTTTGTGCAGAAGAATATAAAAAAAGAGAGAAGCTGCTGTGTTCTCTTGCATTATCGTTACTAAACACCAGGGGGATCCTGTGCATACATCCCTGCATAAAACATGGGCTATGAGTTTAATCAGGGAAGGATTTCCACATTAACCAATCCTATTTATACACACACACACACACACACACACACACACACGCTCAGGATGACATATCTCATCTGTGTGTCATCAAGGAACCTTCCCATGTATCAAGAGGTACTGAAACTGGAACGATTGAACTGCAACCTAGCACAAACTCTTCAAAATGGACTCATTATTTCAATACATTAGCTGTGGTCTCTAGTAAAAATGAATGCATTGAGTCGTTTTCAGTGGAAGGAAAGCTCTGGCGCTCTGGTTTCAGGAAGTAGAAGTTAATCGGAGCAGAGGAGAGCGGGGTGGAAAACAGCAGGATTTAGGGTCTTATTCCTTAAAGCTATAATAGCAAATCTGCAAAACAAGCTAGCTTAAAACAGTTTTTCATGCCTCTTAACAACATTCTAACATAGTATAGCACAAAAAAAATGTAACTGGTTCTGTTGCATTTGTGTAAAACCTCAGCCAATAACACGGCTCGGTATAAAACCAATGATTGGACCACTGAACCACTTCCGCATTGACAATGGTCCTCCACTCATTACGTGCTCGCGCACCTTGCAACAACACACCACTGGTGTGTCAATAATATCAGAGAAGGAGAAACAGCCGGCTGCTACCACTTCAACTTTAGGACAAACTACCAGAGTCGGAAAAAGAAAAACACCATTTGAAGTCACGGACAACAAAAGACGTTTGAACGTAGAAAACCGTGACTGATTTCTCGTTCACTTTGGCAATGCACGTTCCCATATCAGGGGGATGTGGCCTAGAGATAGCCGATGGGAGGAGAGAGAGTTCTGTGTTTAGGTTGAAAAGCTAGCCTGTTTTGTAGATTTTCCACTGCAGCTTTTATATATGCAAACATCTCACCTCTGATTAGCGAACAGCAACACGCCTCTTTATCTCCACAAATACCACAAGCCTGAAGGAGTTCTGCCATGTTGGGGAGTTGCTAATGCTAACGGTTAGCTTCTACTAGTCGGGACACACTCTGCTCTCTCTTGGCTGCTAAATCATCCGTTTTCGCGGTCGCAACCAGGGTGAGTGAGTCCATGAATGCGAATATTTCCCTTTGACGTAGAAGGGACTGTTTTTTTCTGACGTCACCATTTCTCCGTCTATCTCCGTCTAATGCAGAAAATAGGAGTAGAAGACCATTTTCATGTTCAGCCTGCATGTGAAACTCAGAGTGACCGAGGAACCTCCTCTTTAAAAAAAAAGATGGCTGATTTTTGAATTTCCTCTTGTGAAAAATGCTAATTATAAAAAAGAAAAAGCATGAACAAAAATTTAAATTCAACAAAATGTCTGCGCTTAAATTCGATGTTACTATTTATTTTATTTTTTGGTGGCAGATATTGCTGCTTCGATCCTTAAATGCTCTGTGCACAGGAAGTTCCAGTTTTAATAGGATGACCCTGTAACACTCCCGGAGCAGTGACATAGTGTGCTCCTCTGTGCCAATAAGTAAGGTCTGGCAGCAGCTCAGCCCAGATCATTTTCCCTAATGTCCTGGAGGAACAGACAGTCATTGCAGGGCCACAGCACACAGTAAAACCCATCCATCACAACGCTGGCTCTGTCTGCACACCTGCCCAGGGAGAGTCCCGTCTGAACGAGTGGACGAGAAGGTCACAATTTGTGCCAGAAGATCTGCAGATTACAGATGATCCCTTATAGGTTGGCAGCCATCTAGAACACTTAGCCAGAGATTTACGGAAAAGTGCTTTCTGCTAAAGGGTAATCACATTACTGAGTCGACAGATGGAGGGGGTTCTCATCACTGGAGCTGCACAGCCCTGTTGCTCCAGTTTTTGCATATGTGTTTAAGCTCTGTTGGAGAGAAGACAAATTTCTGAACTGGAGTTCAGGGGAGCCCTACGAGTGTCTGACAGCACTGGAATGATTTAGTCCCCTTTGAGGATGACAAAGCAGCGTTAAATTCCAATATGCAAGTCCGAAAAGAAATGTGGATTATTGGATGAGCAAGAAGAAAAAAGTAGCAGAAGAGAACAAAAATAGAGCTGATAATTCCTTTCACGGCAATTTGCTAAATGTTGTATCAGCGAGCACGGCGAGGTCAGGATAATTGGAATTTGTTCAGTTCTGCTTTTAAACATGGCTGCACACCCAGTTCCTTTCTACTTTTAATAACGTCAAATTTAGGCCATTTTACTCAGTATGTCTTCAGTATGTCCTGCTAATCTACGGTAAATTCACACAGGTGTTTTTGTCTGTACCCGGTGATATGATGTAGAAGAAGTCTTTAAATTCGTCCATCCAGACTTCAGCCAGGCGCCTGTTGTTCTTGTTGATGACCTGTCCCGTTCCTCCAGGGAAGCTGTATGGAGTCGCCTTTCGGAAAACGTGCCCCACATGAGAGCAAGTCACGATTTCTAAAGACCCGCCACACTGCCAAATCTAGAAAAAAAAAGAAAGTTATACTTATTTTATCAGGTCATAGGATGATCTGCGATGAATCCTAAAGTGGTGCCATGACTTAAGTTAAAAACAAAAATGATGGAAATACGGTAACGGTGTTCTCCTTCGCTCACTCTAAAAGACATTTCCAGGTTCTCTCCACCCCAAATATCCATCCCTGGATCGTAGCTTCCGATTTCTTCAAAATATGTTTTGTCTATGGAGAACAAACCTCCTGCCATGGTGGGAGTCCTGCAGGGAGATGTTAAATAAATATATAAAAATGTTCAAACATTCAAAACAGGACAAATCAGAAGAAAGAATATAAGAGAAATCATTCTGAGCCTTAATTTTTAGTCCTTTAGCATCATAATGTGGCGTTTGTGCACCTGACAGGAAGCGTTCTGTCTCCTTTACGTCGATCCATCTCCCTCTGAGGAACGGGGTACCATCGGAAATTCAGCTTCCAGTTGAAGCCCCCGTACGTCATATCTGAGCCTGCCATGTACTCAAACGTCTCATCGCTGATGACGTCTATGATCGGACACACCACCGCTGTCCTGAAGACACAAAGTATAAAATTCAGCTCTGAGATGGAAAACGAGACCTTGAACTGTAAATAAGTCAAATTTAACCATCTAATGTTCAATTCAGAGGAAATAAATCACAGAAACATGTTTTTTTACTCAAATTTGCTGAAAAATAATAAACACTTAAAGAGCGAGTAACACCTAAATCAACTATTTTTTGCTGATAACCTGTATAGATGAGTGTCAAATTGTGCTGTACACATGTGTAATCATTATTTTGGCAGTTAAGTGAAACTAACATAAAATTTAATATTACAGCCCAAAACCGTAATTCTATCTCCACCTTCAGGTTAAAACTCTGCTCCACACTGATTTAGAATCAGACCCAGCTGATGGCTGTAGAGCTGCAGGGTGACGTCTGTACTGTACTACGTGGCTACGCTGCACTGGACTCCAGCTGAGCCTCGGCCGCACCTCCACCTGGCTCAGCCACTCACCAGCCGATGTGACACATTAGGGCTCGGAGCCGCTTGCCTCCTTGAAAAAACGTCCTCCTTCCCCTTTTTTTCTAGTGATTGCAGTGGACAGGAAATCCTCCAGCCTGCTGCTGCTTCTGAGTCTGCTTGTTCTCCTGAGCAGCAAGTCTGCTTTGTTTGTGTGCTCGTGTGCACACGCGAGTGCGCACATGCTTGTTAACGACTCGTTTTTCTGACTGAGAAACTCCGAGAGCCCACGCGGGGGGGTTGAGGGGGGTGCTGTCAACCATCGCCTCCGTGCAGCTCTCTTGGTCCTCCAGGTGACGCCTATTTTCAAAGTATTTTTCTAACAGGAAGTGTGATTGAAATACAGTAAGTCTCCACCCATGGTGTTACCCTTTAATTTTATTTAACTTTACATTAATATTTAAAATTTTCACAATATTTTTAAAAAAATACTTCATATTTTTCTACCTTTATTCTACATTTTATGTGTTTAACCCTTTAACTTCCACTTGAAAAAACAATGAAATTTCATCCATAACACATTTGATAAAATCCTAATTAATAATCATTTAAACGTAATCAGATTCATTTGTAGGTGAAAATTCATAAATGTAAAAAAGTTTAATGTTTTATTCAAACATCCCCAATATTTTTTAGAATTTTTGAATTCAAGTATTTTTTCAAGTTCAGTGCATATTTAAATTAGGAAATTCTGACTAAATTATGCTATTAAAGCCTTACTTCCTTATGGGCTCTTTTTGATTTTTGTGAGGCTAAAATTGAATCAGAATAGTTTCAAGCATTTGTTTATGTTTTGCTTATTTTTGTTTAATTCCAAGTCAATACAGAAATCATCTATGGCTTTACTTCCAATGTTTTAATGATTTGACACCATACAGGCAGACCAAAACACTCACTGTCCTTTTCAATCACTAATCATGTTATCTTCAATTTTAGTTCTGATATTTGGCCTCAACAAGCACATTTTAGCTCTAATAACACAACGACTGAAAAGCAGGAAGGCTATTTTCCCTTTATGTTGCAAAAAAATCAATATTCCAATCGAGCTTTGGCTCAAAAACCAATCATGCTGCTTCAGAACGACAAAAAGAAAACGTTTTCAAGGTGATTCAATTATCTGACAGTAACAGCACTGCTCCTAAAACCACTCATGTTTGTCCTTGGTGCATTTAGGCTCCTACCTATCTTCTTTGATCCGAGCCAGCAGGGGCTCCAACCAGCCGACAGTACACTCGCAGTGAGCGTCGAGAAAGGTGATGACTTGCCCTGAGGTGGCGGTGGCGCCCCTGAGCCTGGCTCTGATCAGACCCGAACGCTGCTCCATCCTCAGAATCCTCACCGGGACCTCCAGAGTCCGAACATAGTTCTCCAGCTTCTTCTGTAGAAAGTCTGACAGAAAACAGACCCAGATTAAGCTACATTTTTATGCTCTAAATTTAGAAAACGTCTCTAAAGGAGATGAGAGAAGAAGCCACAAAACAAGCTGAAGATGATCATTTTCTCTCTTTAAGAACAGCCTGTCCTATCAGATATCAGCGATCACATTAAATCTCTCTCTCAGACCAACAGGGAAACCTTAATGACTGATATCTGCTAAGAGAAGGCTGCTGCGGTCAAATTAGCACGAGTTCTCCATATTGCACACACTGATATCAAGATGACGATAAGGTTTCTGAAATATCATGCAGCTCCAGCAACATCATCCAGATTACGATTACGAACCTCGCTCGCTGGCATCGTCCACCAACACAACCTCCACTAGCAGGTGTCTCGGAGAGCGGTTGATGACGCTGTGAACGGTTCGCAGCAGGGTGCTCCACGCCTCGTTGTGAAACACGATGACGATGCTGGTGTTGGGGAGGTCATCTGGGTACACCTTGGTCTTACAGCTGAGAGGAACACAGAAACATGAGTCAGAAAACTGCACAAGGAGCTTTGCAAGAATTCTTGAAGTCTTGAAGCTACTTAAATAAAACTTTTCTTAATACGGAACCTTTGACTAATGCATGAAATCTAAACGTGCAATTGGATTAATCAAAATGATAAATATCAGTCGGGCGATATATCGGGCCGATATTTATCATTTTTGAAATATTGCATTGTCCGATATTTTGATAAATGGTAAATATCGGGCCAACATATATACCTTTTTAGTAGAGCCGATTTACAGTCAGGCACATCTGCAGAATTTTATTTAAGTTCCTGAAAAACACCTGCTTAATAAACTCTTTAAAACATTATTGTCAACTTACATCTTTTATTTACCAGTTTTATATTTAATACTTGGACAGTTTATTGAGTTTTTTGATAAAATTTGGTTAAATGTTGGATTTTACAACATCTAGATAACGGTTTTGAAAATCGGCAGCACATATCAGACATCGGCTGACCATGACCTCTGCATATCGGCATTGGCAATGGAAAAACCCACATCGGTTGATCTATGATAAACAAAAACACTACAAATAATCTAGAATCATCCAATAACCACAAAAAGATAACAGTTTAAAATGTTATTTATTGGCTGGAACATTGCCAGCCGTTTTCTGATCAGAAAGCCCCTGACTGCCAGCGTTTTTGAGCGTTTTTACTGTTTTTTGAAGAGTCACAGAACATTGTGCTCTATGATCATGTAAACGCCAAAACTACCAAAAGAAAGAGTAGACTCACTTCGTACATCAAGATGTATTTCTAGCGTCATCCGTTCTTTCACAATCTGTTGTCGAAGCGTGAGCTGCAAAAGCATTTCCGGTTGGCGCATCGTTTTTTTCACAGCAGCGTCCCAAAACAAACTCCTAACTCATTGATTTTTCAGCTTCCTGATCATGTGATGTGTGACATACACGGATGAAGATCCGCTTTAGACACGTGATGTTTGTTCTCACAGTGCGGGGGCTCGTTCCGACGCCCACCCCGTGAAAACACGCGATTGACGACTAAAGTCATCAATGGCAGTGAATGAGTTAAAATCTATTTTTTTACATTTATCTGACAAATTAAAAAACTTAAAATTAGGAAAGCGGTCATAATATAGAGTAAATAATCACTTAAAGAACCTGATCTATATTCTAATATGACTAATCCATCAGCCGGTGTCAATCGTCCCTGTTTCTTTTCAAAAAGCTTCCTATTAGAATCTCAGAGCAGTTTGAGGATCCTGCTGCTCTGTGATGCTGCCACAAACACAGAAATATTCCCACAAGGGATTAACTGACAAACATCTCAGGAGAAAGTGGGAAAACTAAAACTGGAGTTGACAGTAACGCCAGCGTGTCCTTGGCTTGCTGCGATGTCTGTGAAAGTCCAACGGTGAGAGTGCGATAAACTCGGGATGCTGCTTGTTCCTGAATAAAGATTTTAGCTACATTACAGAAAAGAAGCTGCGTAGCGACAGTGGAGTGTGTGGCAGGAGGTGGGGGGTGAGAAGTGACGGAGGGTGACAAAAAGCCACCGGAGCAGACAGCATTGCTCGTTCAGTCCTGTCGATTCAACAACACGGCGCAAACTGACATAACTAGGCCAGCAGGCTGCCTTCAAGTAAAAATCTTATTGTCTATCTCAGCCAATAACTTGCTTTTCTGGATTATTTTTGCTGCAAAACTCCTGATATTCTGCTATGCAAAGCAATGTAGTGCAATAAAGCTGTTGCATTATTTATACTGAGAAAAACTGAGCCATAATGGACTAAAAAACTAGGAGCTAAATTCAGGTGAATGTTCACTTTTTCTGTCTAATATAAATCCTATTTGGATGAAGCCATAAAAGTGTGGTTTCCTCAGTTTTAATATTGCATGTTTTTACAGAAGTCACGTGAAAAGTGGCGTGCGTCTCAGTAAATAATTGTCCTTGTGTTTCATGCACACTGTTTCAGGAATTTAATCAAGTGTTTTTCAAGATCTTATTGGTAAATACATCTATGAGGATGCCTAACCAACATCATATAGTAACATATAATATTAGGGGTGTAACATTCATGTTTTTGTATTAAATTTAATCAAATTTAATCAAGTCTAGTTTTCAAGCAAAGAAACATTTAAACCTATCTGATGGGATTTTATATTTTCATTTATTTTCATTTATTTTGTTTAATTATCTTTATATTTTAATTATCATGCCATACCACGTGTCTGATTTTGTGAAAAAGTTTAAGAAAATGTGTTTTTTAGCTGGGTAAGCACCTTCCTCAGTAGAAATGAATGCACCGGGGGCGAATGGAGACCCAACTAAGATGGCGGCCGGCCACTACAGCAGCTCCAATAGGCAGCGCCAGTCCAGGAGGCGTCTACGTATATATGTCTGTGGCTAAAACAGTCTGATGTAGCGTAAGGTTGAACGTTAAACTAATCACTTCGCTCAAATACACAAAAGATAAATCTATTTTCGCTGCCCTCTCTCTACTTCCATCGTTAGCTTTTAAGTTTACAAACGGGCATTAATTCAATGCAGGTCGAGTTAGCATTCAAGCAATGTCAATGCTCTCTGTGCGACACATAGATATGTATATAAACACTAGATGGCGAAAGCGGGAGTTGAGGGCGTAGCTAAACGGCGGCCATCTTACTTCAGACAGCAGACACGCCGCTCTCAATGGTAGCAGATGGAAGGTGAGTGAACAACTTAAACAAAAACACTCTTAACTCGATGAAATATTAACGGATTTACAAGCGGGTTGCATTATTACAAACCTTATAACACATAGGCTTGAGACAACATACTTGCACATTTTTAAATTAACGGGCCAAATCCGTCATATTTAACAGCCACATCTCTGGCGTTTAGAACAAATCAAACCGTTTGAAAATCAGTTGAAAATTGAGCAAGTTAGAGTTATTTAAATAGTACATGCACCATTGACACCAATGTTACAAAAGGGGGCAGCTGTCTGAAGTAAGATGGCCGCCACGTTGCTTCGTCGCACTCCATTGGCGAACAGCGCAGGTGAGCCATTTAGTGTTTATATACATATCTATGGTGCGACACCCTATAATGCTTAATGCGAACTGGGGTGGTTTTCTGTTGATCGACAGCACCCTCTTGTGGGTACGTAACTCTATTGGTCAAAGGCTTTAGGCTCTTATAAATGATTCATTTTGCTGTAGAGGCCAAGGAAGGGGCTTAGGGGAAATATCAATTATGAAAGATTATCTACTTTATATCAAAGAACAGGGTCAGATAGTCAAATTTAAGTATTTTTGAAGTTAGTTTAAAAACTTCATGCTAGGTACCCCAGCTTTAATTGGTAAAAAAAAAAAAAAAAGTGAAAAAACCTTTACAAACAAGAACAAAAACAAAACCTTGAATTTCTGTGCTGAAACCTGAGCAGTTTGGTAAAAAACCAACTATATCCTCAAAGTGGGCTGAAGGTAGAGGTATGAACATTTTAAAGTAGCTTTCAGTCCAGTTTGATGCGAGTGCATCAATCATTTGTGTTTATATCGGTTTCAGCAGATGTTTAATGGTGGGTGCAGTAATGTGACTCGCAGCAGCCATGTGGAAGGGATCCAAATCGAGGCTACGCACCCATCCAGCCTCACGTCAGGAAGACTCCTGTTGAGCGCTATCATGTCACTGGCCATCAGGTTGAACTGGTTGATCTTAAAGAGCTCCTTCATTTTCTCCTGCTCGTCTTTGGGGATGTTTACAGCTTTGCCCATCTCGCCTGGACCTTCGTGGCTCCGAGATATCACCGCTGCAACATGACAGAAACTCTCACTAATGAGGCGCTAAATTAACACCAAGCTGCAGTGGAAACAAAAACAAACCGTGCACATCAAACCTATCGATGGAACAATCTGAAAATAGGCATTTTCTGTAAGAAGTCAGAGCAGAAAACATTCTTTCTCGTTATAAAAAACAGGTTTAGATGCTTATTTCATGGAAAACAGCTTCTCCCATTGCTTATCGGTACAATCTCTGGCAGCTATATTTAATTTCACAGATATAATCCGTTTGACTGTTTTTATTGAGAGATGTACGATGATCTGAACATTAGATTCATGTTAGGACTAATCATAGTCGTCTTGCCGGATTCTCAGATGCCTGCAGGACATCAGCAGATTAGCACTGCTGCTGAAGCTCCTTTCACCAAAGGTAAATAACCTCTGATGGATTTATGACTGCCCCACCAGCACCGCCCACCCACTTCTCCACTGATAATCTCCTAAAACAGAGGCAGGCATTTCCACAAAGGGGGAGGGGGACAGAGAGGATATTGGCCAAGCGCCGACAGCTAAGAGGATTCCCTACAACCCCTTGTTGAGTCGAGCTGATGTACGCCATATTGTTAGCCTCGACTGATGGTGCTCTTTTCTTCATAGCGCCGCTGCCACTAACTGATGGACTCAGCTCCAGAGAGGAGTTCAATGAATACGTCAAAGAACGTTCTTCACCTTCTTCGATCCATCACTCCCTATATGGATGTCAGAAAATATGGCATTTATGCTGAAAAAGTCGTCCGATCAATGTAAGCCCAGGTTTCCGATGAAACTGAACTCTCAACTTTATCTTATGAGAGGTTTTTGGTTCCTTAATAGACCTTGAGGAAGCACCTTGCTCTTAGATTCATTTTTAATGGTTGCTTCTTCAGAATCTGTCTGAATGTGAATGAATGAGGTTTAAAATACCTGAACTTAATTTCATCTTCACATCAATTGCTCTTAATTTTATGCAAAATTGGCTATCATAAAAATAAAACATAGTCTGATCCTGTTTTGCTCATTTTATGCAGAATGATGGAAAATCTAAGTAAATCAGAAACGTTTTTTACACATAATGAGTTTTCTTGAGGGAAAGGGTGTTTTTTTGTCTTATGGCTGCTGTTATATCTCACTTTACTAAACACACAAAAAAGTTGAAATTTGACAAAGATGTGCTGTGGTTCAGATGAAGTGGTTGAAATGCGATTATTTTTGAAGATGATAAATGTGACTATGACTTTAAAAAATGTTAAAAATGCATTTGGTAAAACTCCAAATAGGAGAAAAAAATGCTTTCATGCAGTTGAATATTGTTTTCTCATAATCTCATAGTAAATTAGAGTTTTTTATGTATAGCACCTTTCAAGATAAAAATCACAAGCACAATAAAAAAATGTAATTGCTTCTTTAGATTTTGTCTCAATATACAGCTTTCTTCTCTGATCTGTGAATAGCAGGATCAGAGTTTGCATTATGCTTTCTAAGGACAGCTACTTAACAACCACATTCATTGATTTACCAGACATTTATTCTACTAAAGCACCAGTCCTCTCATCTATTTTGTATTAATATGTCATCTTAATTGTCCCAGCTGGACTGTCACGGTGAACACCAATCTTCATGTGGATTTTGTGCCACGTTCTTCATCAACAAGGCTTCCAGCGTCCTGGAGCATTTTTTCATTCTCATTTGCTAAACAAGAAGACGTGAGTGTAGTTGTGCCCAGTTGGAGACTCCTTTGGTTCAATCCATCACCTCCTCCTGCTTCTCCTCCCTCCACTGCTCTGCTCTGCTGCCTGCCTGCAAATCTGACACAGCTGACGTTACATACTAGATCTGAGAAGCCCCTTTTCTGAAAACTTCTGCTCTGCTGGGCACTTTTACTAAAGCATACCGTCATTACATGACCAAAAAGTGATAATTTTGCACAAATAAAAAACAAAGATTTAAGGTAACTTGGGTGAGATTTTTTTTTTTACTTATGGTAAAATAAGCAAAGTTTCCTTTGTTAGAATAATCTGATGGAGGGATTTCCTTCTGTCTTCCACCAGCTCAATATCAACTGAATAATTTATCTACACTACACAACTACCGGGTTGGACCCCCTTTTGCCTTCAGAACTGCCTTAATCCTTCGTGGCCAGTGTTGGGAGTAACGAGTTACAACCCCCAGCAGAGCTCATCTGTGCCCCGGTGACATCACCTCACTGCAGCGGGCGCACAGAGCACCTTTCGCTATTTCTGCGGTGGATCCTTGAACTGATTAGTTCAAAATGTGAAAAAGTAGGAAATCCAGGAAGCCGTTTTTCTGGAAGATTGAAAGGAGATGCAGGAAGATAAGAGACAGACAGGATAATAGTCAAATAAAAAACGAGAAAACTAAATAAAGTTCTTGAAAAGGAAAAAGTAGGTAGATTTTTACCCACTACACAACAATAACAATATAAAGCAATAATTTATAAACATGTAATATTTATTTATTTGATAAAATTCAGATCACCTTCAAAACTCTGTTTCACACCCAGGGCCGTATCCAGGCATTTGGGGATCAAGGCAAAATACAGGTTGGAGCCCCCACCACCACCACACACACACTCAATTAATTTAAGCTAGCAGCATACAATATGTTGTTGCATTTATTTAATAAAAAATAATTTTCTGGGGGTCCTGGCCAGCATTGGGCACTTTCATGCCCAGGGGCAATCATAACCCAGCCCTGATGGAGGTGATCAGAAGGACCTGCAGAGCAAAATCTTTCTGCTTCTGCTACGGTGTGTCTAGATTTCTAGGCTACACAATATCAGCAGAAGAGAAATGTTCACGCAAAATGTTTCACTTCCTGTAGTCAGACTGAGCAGAGAAGAGTGAACCTGCAGCTGATCTAACGTTAGAACATTCTCCAGATGGGCATACACCCGTTACTTTAAGTTTGTGAAAAATGAGGATATGAAGAACATTGTAGTCAAATGCACTTTATGTGCTACATCTAAAGAACTGTTAATTATGTTTGACTGTTTTAACAACAACCCCTAGCCCAGTTAAACAACACATCACCTTCAACTGGATGTCTAATGAGCTAATTGAGCGTCATGAGCTACATTTAGATAGCTAAATCCATATTATTTTGGTGAGAGTAACTTAAAGTAATGCAAAAGTAGTGTAATGCCTTACATTTTAAAATCAGTAATATTGTAATGTAATGAATTACTTTAAAATGAGAGTAACAAGTAATAAATAATGCATTACAATTTTGAAGTAACTTGCCCAGATTCAACAAGCTACTGGAAACATTCCTCAGAGGTTTTGGTCCATTTTGACATGATAGCATCACACAGTTGCTGCAGATTTGTCGGCTGCACATCCATGATGAGAATCTCCCGTTCCTCCACATCCCAAAGGTGCTCTATTGGATTGAGATCTGGTGACTGTGGAGGCCATTTGAGTCCAGTGAACTCATTGTCATGTTCAAGAAACCAGTCTGAGATGATTCCAGCTTTATGACATGGAGCATTATCCTGCTGGAAGTAGCATCAGAAGATGGGTCCACTGTGGTCATAAAGGGATGGACATGGTCAGCAACAATACTCAGGTAGGCTGTGGCGTTGTAACGATGATCAATTAGTACTAAGGGGCCCAAAGTGTGCCAAGAAAATGTCCCCCACACCAGTACACCACCACCACCAGCCTGAACCGTTGATACAAGGCAGGATGGATC
This sequence comes from Aphyosemion australe, assembly GCA_006937985.1. Lineage (NCBI taxonomy): Eukaryota > Metazoa > Chordata > Actinopteri > Cyprinodontiformes > Nothobranchiidae > Aphyosemion > Aphyosemion australe. The sequence continues at coordinate 2,888,073 of SSNS01000032.1, forward strand.
CATGCTTTCATGTTGTTGATGCCAAATTCTGACCCTACCATCCGAATGTCGCAGCAGAAATGGAGACTCATCATTCCAGGCAACATTTTTCCAATCTTCTATTGTCCAGTTTTGGTGAGCCTGTGTGAGTTGTAGCCTCAGTTTCCTGTTCTTAGCTGACAGGAGTGGCACCCGGTGTGGTCTTCTGCTGCTGTGGCCCATCTGCCTCAAGGTTCCACATGTTGTGCATTCAGAGATGCTCTTCTGCAGACCTTGGTTGTAACGAGTGGTGATTTGAGTAACTGTTGCCTTTCTATCAGCTCCAACCAGTCTGGCCATTCTCCTCTGACCTCTGGAATCAACAAGGCATTTTACCACAGAACTGCCGCTCACTGGATGTTTTCCCTTTATGGGACCATTCTCTGTAAACCCTAGAGATGGTTGTGCGTGACGATCCCAGAAGATCAGCAGTTTCTGAAATACTCAGACCAGCCCGTCTGGCACCAACAACCATGCCACATTTAAAATCACCTTTCTTCCTCGTTCTGAAGCTCGGTTTGAACTGCAGCGGATCGTCTTGCTTCAGCTACTGTCTATCTAGATTTCTAGGCTGCTTTAAAAACATACAGAAAAAAGTATTAAACTGTTAAGAAAAAGACTTGACCTATTTTCAAAGTAAACTGAGAATAATATAAATTAGACTTAATGAGCCAAAGTAGCTGGCAGCGCTACCTCATTCCAGCCTAGAAGCAGATTAGTAAGCCTCTTATAGAAACCTAGAAAACTGCTTTCTTAAAGGCATGTGAGGACTCAGGCCCTGCTGCTGTAGTGTGAGGGAGTGTTTGTCTGCAGCACACAGAGAGAGGGCATGATTGAGAGACATAATGCATTAAGTAAGAGGTATAAGAAAACCGTTTTCTTGTTTGAGGAGCCTTGTTGAATTGATATTAAAGCAGCAATTCGCAGTAGGAATTATGTTCTTTTAGAAATATGTAAAAGTGGTAGTCTTACCCTGTACTGTGATATAATTTAGGCAATACACCAATGTCTTTGCTAAGTCTGCTCTTCGTCCCATAGAGCCTCATACAATTTGACTTGACCGCCACTTAGTATTAGCCAATAGCATTTGGCATCCACTTACAGATCCATCAGAGTGGAAGTACCTAGAATTGAGCCGCGTTTCCACGACTGCTTGCCTTTACTCAGAGACAAACAAAGTAAAGAAAAGCCCACAAACTAAATTTATCAAAAAGCGCCTCAAAGAATATACTTTGGACCTGCTTTTCAACGGTGGAAGGATCTCTGCATTCAACTCGGATGATGAACAGATGCAGCCTTGTTAATCTTCATGATTTTCCTGTATAAATCGTTGGTTGTTACGATACAAATTCATATAGGAGACACACAGTGATATTTGAGAAGTGAAACAAAGTTTATAGGATTTACAGAAAGTGTGCAATTAGGGCTGGGACGATAATCAATAAGTCAATATATCGTACATAGATGGAAATGAACTCAATAATTTTTCCAGCCTCAATATATCGCCATGTGCCTGTGTGTATATGTTTTCCTTGTCTCTGGCCTCCAAAGACGCTGGATGACAAGAGCGTTCTAGTGCAGTTAGGTTGTTGACACTGGATAGGCCATTGTATTTATTGTTTTGGAGAGACAGGGTCATTTTAAAGGATGTACTTGCATTATTATGATATATTAACATTACATAAGTGGTTATTTTGGTCTCGATAATGTCGACAATAATATCGTTTATCGTCAATAATTTGTTGGACAATATATCGTCCAGCAAAATTTGTTATCGTCCCAGGCCTATGTGCAATAATTGTTTAAACAACATCAGATGTTCACGACTGTGAGGTTTTGCTTACAGTCGTAATCCCGGAGGAAAGGAGAGGGGCTTAAAGGTGCAATAATTATTTTCTGCCTCTAGGTGGTGCCTTCTCAGAAAAAATTCCGGATTCCTGCAACATCAATGCCACCTGCACCTGAATTCATCCACAAAGTGGTTAAATGAGTGGAGAGAGAAACATAAAGGTTAGCAGAAAGACACCAGCATGTTTGCTGACGTACTTCCAGGTAAATTGTTGCAAGAGGTCAGCGGCTTTATTTGAAAATTGTCTAACCTGCTGATCTTCTGTACATTTTATGATCCGGGTGAAAAATGTCAGCAAAAAGTCAATTAAGGTTTTTCACGAAGTGTTCTTTTGAAACATCTCAAGGACACTTCAGGATTTCAAAAGTATTTGTGGAAAGACTTTTCATGCGCACGCACACACACACACACACACACACACACACACACACATACACAAAGAGAGAGGGGAAAGAAAGAGAGAGAAGTGCAGTAATTTTATTTAAAGAGTTTTAAATAATAATAAAAATGTGTCAAAAACACTAAGTAGGTTCCAGAGACATCTCCTGTTATCATAAATGATGTGAAGATAATGCAAAAGCAAAACAATGTCCTTAGAATGAATGTTATCTTATCACTACCAAACTATTGGAGAGGGAAAATCAGTGTATAATGAGCTGAAAAGGGGATTATACAGCTCTGACGTTGCAACAAAGTGCATTACATTCCTAACTTATATATATAGAGGAACTGCATATATATATATATATATATATATATATATATATATATAATAAAACCAGATGATGAAATAAAAGGAACTATGTTGTAGAACATTTACCCAGTCATTATGATCCTGTATGTCTGTGTTTATCTATGAAGGTGAGAAAATGAGGTCATCTCCATACTGCTTTTGCAGCAGCTGTTGGCACATTTGCGTTTGTTTTTAGACAACTGCAAATGGTTTCATTAAACAAATAATGGAAAAACAAGCAAATTTCACACAGTATCAGATTTATCTTCAAGAAGACGTATAATGACTTTAAATATATATAATAGTTCTATGGTCAATATAACCATATTAACAAGGCTGCATGAAGTTTGTTGCACTAAATCCCTCTCACATGAAGTGATTTCTGCAGTTTTATTCTTGACAGTTTCAGTACCTTCCAGAATGAGCTGTTTCAGGGCTCTGTCACTAGAAAATAAACTGGAGCTGGCCACGCCCACCCATCCCCCACTCAGGCAGCTATAAGCTCAGAAGCTCTAGTATCTGAGAGGGGGTCGGAGTAGAGCTACTCCACCAGAAGCAGCTTTCTTTTGCACGGAAGAGGTGTTTTTTTTCCTGCTTTGCCCATTTGTGATGTCACAAACAGGGACTTTTTGAAACGGCTCATTTTAGGCCAGTTGGTGTGAGGTGAGAGGAGGGGTTCTATACAAATGTCCCCGTTTGTGACGTTCCTGTTTGTGTTATTACAAGTTGATCTATCATGCATATGGATCAAAATGCTTATGTTAGTTATCTAGATAATAACGAAAGAAACGCAAACTGAGATGTGAACATTACTTCAATCAAGACACATTAGATTACGCGTTACTGAGAAAGAAAAAACGCTTTACTACAACTAAAGCCTTACTGGCAACACTGGTGAAGAAAGCAGGAAGTGGAAGAAAATCATTTTAAAAGTGATTTTCAGATAAAACTCCTGAATGAGTTTGATATTTTAATGATTAAATTATCAGTGAGAAAAAGTCATTAGATGCTAAAAAACACAGGGAAGAAACAATCATATATGGTAATAGTGTTAACATGACCCAGCATTCAGATAAATATTGAAGCCTTCAAAAGAGCTCATCTTAATTAAATTAATCTTGATCTGCAGCATTTTTAACATATTAAATGTATTTATTATTCTACATGATGTGCTCTTTCAGTCAGAGAATTAACAACCTGAAACTTCACACCTCCTCAGTCTAGCATGAGAATAAAAGGCAGGTATATTGTTGTGAACTCACCTCTGAGGGCAGGGAGCAGAGAGTGGTCCTTTCTATCATCACATTTGTTGCACTCGCTGAAGTACAGCAGCAAGAAAACATCTACCAGCACCCACACCAAGGACGTGGTCAACACCACCTTGCAGTAGACAAACCGTCGCATCACCTCTGATGATGTCGACCAGGCTGACAAATAAGGAGGAAGAAAATCTGGAGCCTACGAGGTCTCTGGCTGCTGGTGAGGTGTTTGGACTCTGGAGACGGGGCGAGGACACGGCGGTGAGACCGAGCAGGTTTGACCAGGAGGCATCGTCCTTCAAGATGAAATTGAGGGAAAAGGAAAAAGACAGAATATGAATTAGAGAGCTTTGATTTACCGTAGACACTACTTAACAAACATCAAATTAAGAACTAATCTAAAATTTTAGCCAAAGTACCCTGAAAAAAAACATGCATGCATGCTAAATCCACCCTGGGGTTTGAACCTGTGACCTTCTTGCTGCTAAGCAACAGTGCTACCAATTTTACCACCATGCAGACCTGCAATGACCTGCAATTTTCTAATAGATATTTGCAAAGTTTTCTGCTTATTTCTAATCTTAAAAGACCCATGAAAATACATCCTTGTACTGGCTTTAGAGGTTCAATACGTAAGAATGAAGTAAGAATGACATTTAGTGGTCAAATTTGAGGACAGCATTCTACTTTTCTAAATATAAAGTCACTCTCTCACTCCCGTGTGAGTTTGATGGCTGTTGCCCGTTACAGATCAGCGCCGAATGACGAGCAAAGACGAGTCATACACAGTAAGTAGATAAGTAGATAAATACATCATCATATCTGGTGTTAGCACTCCTGGGTGCTTTACGGTAGGGAGAACTTACTACACGTATATTACGGTAGTATGGATCCAGCGTTTGAGGGAGTGACGTAGTTTGCCATCTAGCTGTTACCCCTATTGTACACTGGAATCATCAGCGTCACGGAATGGCATCGGAACGGTTTACTCGCAATTTTCGCTGCGTGCCAGTACACACCGGGAAAATCTCAGCCACGAAGCGGCTTCTCTGCCACGCTGTTTGCTGATCACAAAATCCCTCAAGACTTCCGTCATCCTCCCGCTTGACTCGCAAGATCACAAGATCTCTCGAGACTTCAAAGATCACGGTTTGTTTATGCCATCCGCCATTAAACCAAAAAGAAGGAAATCACGTTTGACATCGCTGTTTGATGTTATATATAATGTTGTTCTTCTCTACTGCCAGGATTAAAGAGATGAAAAACACACCGACTCATTAAAGGAAGTAAAACGCCACTATTGACTCATTATTCACTTCACACATACATGTCACTGTAATATCGAGATGTTGGTAATTGAAGAAATAGCTTGAGAGGCTTTTAGAGCCGACTATTTGCTTCTAATTCACTGTTAGCATTGTTAGCTCAACATTAGCCTCTAGCCTGCTTCACCTGATATTAGAGTAAAACAGAAAAATGCAGTGGTTTCTTAGAGGTACAACAAATAACTTCTGGGTCGCTCCTGTTTACTGGCTTCAGTTCTTCTTCAGCTCCAGCCAGCTACTATATGAAAATGAAAGTAAACACAGGCAGTAAGTTTCGCTTTTGTAAACAGAATCAGCTGAGATGATAAACTGGAGCGGTGCAGAGCTCCAGGAGCTTCTCTCTGCAGATCATCTGATAGTTCACAGGGACTGTGAAGGACAGACACCTTTAGGAGAGGCTTGTCAAAAATAATTAATGAGTGCGGCTTTGATCACAATAAAAAGCAAGTTATGTCCAAGCCAAATGGAAGTCCACAACAGCACAGAGACCACCCCCATACCAACTTTATACCACCATTGTGGAATCTTTTGTAAAAAGGACATGATTGCGCCACATTACCGCCACGGTCTGACCACTTATAAACAACCTAAAGCCTCATTTATACTTCTCCGTCTTCATCGATGCAGAGACACGCAGCGCCATTTTGCGTCGGCGGAAGGGCTCTCCAACAGGCCCACAGAGGGTGACATGCTCACTTTTTTAACTGTCTGTCAAGAGCAATGTAAAGCGCAAGCTTGTGATTGGTCAGGACACTGCTTCCTTTAAATACGTCAACAGCACCGCCATGCCGACTCAAAAAATAAAGAGAGCTGAAGATATCTAGAGGCACGGAGCAGATTGAAGAACGCCTCGCGGAAAAAGTCCAAGTTTATTCATCCGTGACTGAAGGAGTACAATGATACGCAGCGAGAGTTTTATTCGTGGACGGAAATGACGAGAAACGTGGGTTTAGAGATGCCGACCGCATGAAGAGGTGGAAGAGAATGAGGGATAAATTCGTCCGTGTTAAAAAGTCCCTAAAATACATTAAAACACTGTAAACAAAATAGTAAATACACTATGGACCAGATACGTGACCTTAATGGTGGCAGGACCATAGATATCACATATATCACTAGATGCCTTAACTGGGAGTCGACAGCGTCCCTACACGGCGGCCATCTTACCTCGGACAGCTTACGTTCCGTTCTCAATGGTAGCAGATGGAAGGTGAGTGAACAACTTAAACAAAAACACTCTTAACTTGATTAAATATTAACGGATTTACAAGCGGGTTGCATTATTACAAACCTTATAGCACATAGGCTTGATAGGACATACTTTAATATTTTTAAATTAACGGGCCAAATCCGTCATATTTCACAGCCACATCTCTGGCGTTTATAACAAACCAAACCGTTTGAAGTTCGGTTGAAAATTGAGCAAGTTAGAGTTATTTAAATAGTACATGCACCATTGACACCAATGTTACGAAAGGGGGCAGCTGTCCGAGGTAAGATGGCCGCTGCGTAGGGACGTTCGTCCAATCGACGAAGAGCGCGGGTAAGGCATCTAGTGATCTATATCAGTGGTCCCCAACCCTGGTCCTCAGGGCCCACTGTCCTGCATGTTTTCCATGTCTCTGCTTCAGCACACCTGATCTGCTTTACCTCCTCAGGAGGACATCACATGCTGCAGATGCCTGTTAATCACTCATTCATTTGAGTCAGGTGTGTGACAGCAGGGAAACACTGGTGTTTGAAAGGGCAACATGGAAAACATGCAGGACAGTGGGCCCTGAGGACCAGGGTTGGGGACCACTGATATATATGATATCTATGGGCAGGACACCCCAGAAAAGTGCTACGCCCTCTGTTGTCCTGGCGGGGAACTGCTTTGCAACTCTCCCCAGGTAATGGAGAAGTCTGAAGGGAAAACACCTCCGTCAATGCGTGTGCACAACTCCTCACTCGAGCTTTGCAGCAAATTGGCGGCATTGTTTTCTAAAAGAGGCTAAGAGACCTCATAGTTGGTTTTATCGTCTAGAAAAACATTTGCAACTTTTTTCAGCTAAAGTAACTCTTGGCTGACATTTAAGCCAACATAGGCAACAGATAAAAAACTGCACAAGTCAGAGTGAACCGATGTCATATAAGTCCCAAAAGGCAAAGACAGTTCTGTAGAGCCCATTTTATGTCAGAAATACAAACTTAAAAAATATATAAATCAACAATTTTCACAATAAATTCACCATAATATGGGTGCCACTTTTCAACAAGGTTTTCCTTATAAATGGCTGGTAAATAGTTTATTAATTAATCCGTAACACTTTATAAATCGTTAATAATGGTTTATTATGCGTTAAAGAGACAGAACTAACCAGATTCTTGCCAAATAGTGAGCCAAATCTGTTCACCAAAATGTGTTATTCTACAGCTGCTTTATTAAATATTTGTTCTTTATTATGCCTGATAAAACATGTACACATGCCAAAAAGGGGGCCTTATTGTAAAGTGTGAAACTGGCATTTATGAATGTAGTCGTTTATAAATAGTCTCAAGTTTTGTACTTTACAATAAGGTTCCCTTTGATAGTTGTGGATATTTATATGGTCAAGTACAATGTTATATGCTAAATCTATGTTTATAATTCAGTCTAAAATGTTTAATTTAGCAACTCAATAACATTTATGGGCGGAATTTGGCAAGAAACTGAGTTATGTCTCTTAATTAATGCATAATAAACACTTATTAATGACATAAAGTGTTACAGAAATAATAACATATCTATAAACTATTTTAACTATTTATAAGAGGAGCTATTGTAAGGTAGAACCTTATTTTGTATTTGCCAACTGAGGTTTTGCCCCCTGGATTTATGCATATCCAGTAAAATAAATAGAAACTGGGCTGACCATTGACCCTTTTTATTCTTTCATTTGAAAGGATGAGTGAGCGCTCACTTCCCCTTTAAAGACTTCCCCTCCTTCATCAGCGGAGCTGCTAAGACCATCTGGGAAGCTTTCATACCAGAGGCAGTTTGAGGAGGTTAAATATCTCCCTGGCACCGAGGGTGGGCTTCACAATGTTTCTGATGAAAAACAACATCTCTACTTGGCTGGAATTATAGGTTTTAGCAGACTGAAAGGCCTATCAGAATATAATTGGTATGAAAATAGAATGGTTAGCTAAACGCTTTCAGTCTAATGCACAAGAAACACAAACAATCAGGGGGTCTTTCACACTGATAGGCTTCAGTCTGCAGTAAATCACACAGAGGTACGTTTAGTTTACATGATACAGTAAAGAAATAAAAAGATCAATATTCTGCTGCTTAAGTCCTTATTTTTAGTAAAGTCTGGACTGGAATATTTTAGATTTAGTGATTTAAAGGCTTTAATTTTTCATATTAAAGCACTGAATGCTCTGTGGAACAAAAACACTTATTTTTTTTTGTTCAAATTTGTTTATGAAAGTTTGGGATACTTTTATTTTTAATTGTTTACGTTTTATTAATCCACCATATATTTAAGCAGAAATCCAGAGTTTTCCCTTTTTCAGGGATTATATATGATTTTTTTTTTTCAAAACAGTAAAAGTGATACTCTCAGCCTGTGTGATTTAATGTAAGCAATACTTATTTTGCTAAGCCCAACCCCCTGTCCCGTAGAGCTCCATGCAATTTAAATTGAGCACTGCTCAGCACTAGCGTTAAGGCTACTTCACACTGAAAGCATCAGCGGCACGGAACGGCAGCAGAACGTCGCCGCTTCAAATAGAATCCATTATAGTCTATGGGGGTGTCACAAACCAGCCGCAACGCAGCAATTTCCAGACGCGTCCCAGAAGCGGCACGGCACGCCCCGCAGCGCAGCGCAGCTAAAGATAGGATCGGGTTCTATTTTTGCCGCGTGCCGCTTCTGGGATGCGTCAATTTCCGCAGTTAACATAGAGCTAGACAGGAAATCACACTCGGTTTCAGTGTAAAATGCCCGGTAATTTTCAAAATAAAAGTCTGTAACAGCGATGCGATTTCATATCTATGTAGATTACGTCTATACGTGTGACCTCACAGTTTACTTACTTGCCGCATCGTTCGAAAAGTGCAGCGGTGTGTTTTTCATGGCTTTAATCCTGGCAGTGGTGAGTAAAAACATTATACATGACATCAAACAGCGATATCAAACGTCATTTCCTTCTTTTTGGTTTAACGGCATAAACAAACCTTGACCTTTGAAGTCTCGAGGGATCTTGTGATCTCGCGAGTCGAGCGAGGAGCGCAGCGGTGAATTTGTTTCGCTGCTGACTCTCCCGGTGTGCACTGGAGTGCCGCGATTGTCGCGAGTAAACCGTTCCGCGCCGCTGATGCTTTCAGTGTGAAGTAGGCGTTAGACATCCACTTATGTACAGATGTTTATCACAGAGCGCCCGTGCGCGTTTGTGGAAGTACCTAGACTGATGGGTGTTTTCAAGCTGCTTGCTAAGATGCGAAGATACTGCAAATCATGGAGCTACAACCACCTTCAATCACGAAAATTCCAAATCTACGACTTCTCGAAGACAGACACAAGTAAAGAAAAAACCACGGCCTAAACTTGCTGAAAAATGTCTCAAAGACTAGCAAAGAATTTACCTTGGACCTGCTTTTCAATGGTGGAAGGATCTCCATGTTCAACTTGTACGACGAACAGATGCAGAGTTAGCGACGTTTCTTATGGACAAGTAAATCTTTATAATATATATACAGTATATAGATATATATATGAACAGCATAACGTGAGAGTAATAATTGTAATTGCAGAGGCACGCGTTCACGAACTAGAGACGTTGCTTCCAGCTGTATCACGGAAGTAGGATGAATGGCTTAAAGGTGCAATACATTTTTTCCACCTCTAGGGGGTGTCATCTGAGAAAAAAGTCCAGATTTCTGCTTTAAGTCTAAAAATCACAACTACAAAACTCAGTAAACTATAAATAAAACAAGATGTGTTGATGATAAGTGAAAGACGTGATGTAATTATCATTTGAGGTTATACTGATAAGATATTCAGTCCATTTAGAACTGTATCATAAATTAGTACACAAGAGAGATAAACCTTTTTGTACAATCCTTAGTTGTGTTTTTTATTCTTAGGTAAGCAAATATTGATTTGAAATGTCCTTAAGTTACCTGTGGAACTGAAAAAGCCTAAAAAGTATTTCTATATATTTTACTTGCAGTATTTTACAATGCACTGTAGTGTCACATGTCCTTTTGGCTCCTTCTCTTAGCACCCATCAGGTAGGCCGACACCTTTGCTCCAGTCTAACACCTAATTTAGAAACAAGGCCACCTCTGTCCAACTGCATCAACAAGGTGTTCACAGATGATTTCAGACAAACAGAATCTAAACAGTGACCTCTAACTCCACCTGATGTCACAAGATGATGAGTGGAGACAACTGAAACAAACCTGCATGTAGCACATCAACTCCACTCACACTAGAAGCTTATAAATGATAATATGTTGTGTTTGTGACTCACACATGCTTTCATGCATCCATGGAACATGTGATCCCCACTGCACCACGAGCACCATGTCCATAAACATCTGACTTAATTAGTCCAACAATCTGCATAGAAGAATATTTCTTGTATGAAAAACGTTCTACTTTCATGTTGCTTTCTCACATCAGTGCTAATTTAGTTATGAGCAACATTCTATGTTGTGCAATGTCTGACGCAGTGCTACAATTTAATATACTGATTCAAAACTGCCATGTTACTATGGAGCTGCTTAACAAATTGGTTTCCACTCTGAAATAATTGCACCAGCCTCACATCTGGACTCGTGACAGTTACCCCAGGGGCAGAGTAACTCTACAAAGCAATCAAATAGTATATGCATGTTATTTCCTGCTTCGTACCCATTAACCAATTATATTTGCTGCCTCCTTTTGACAGAAGAGAACAAAGTTTAGGAGTACGATCACTCACTCAGCACCAGTCCAGCTCTGAAAAGCCCTGAGACTGTCCCTTTGCTTTGTCTGAATCAGAGTAAAAAAAGCTGTGAATATAAAGTTTAAAGGTGAATTTGAGTTGTTGAATTTTTGAGATTTTGAGTGGTTGCAGAACACATAATATGACGGTTTCTACCCTCCATCCTTAGACCTGTTGTTCCAGCTCAGGGAGACTTTGTTTTAAATTGTTTTAATATTTGAAATAATTGTTCAAAATGTATCAATCAATCAATCAATCAAAATTTATTTATATAGCACAATTCATACAATAAATGTAATTCAAAGTGCTTTACAAATTAAAATGACCCCAAATTCCCATAATCCCTCTCTCCCCTGAAATGTAGAGGAATTTAGAAAATAAAACCCTCATTAAAATCATTGTCAAACACCCACCCACACACACACACACACACACACACACACACACACACACACACACACACACGCACACGCACACAGAAACACATGCTAAAGGATATATGATAAAAATTTAACACACTGGGCTGAGTTCAGATGAGATAAACCATCTAAGTTAGGAAACGCCATCAAGGGAGCCATCTGCCCCGACAGCAGCAGATCCACATCGGCAGCCGAGGCGCTAACACAAAGCGCCCAGGGGAGGGAGGGGGGAAAACCCCACCTCCACCCAGGCCACCACAGCAGACCACCACCCCCAGGGCAGAGGGCTCCCACAGAGGAAACACCGGAAGAGGATAAAATAAGGTTAAAATATAAGATAGTAAAATTCTGATAGAACAAATAAAATAAATAAAAAGAATAAATCAGTAATAAAAATAATGAGATAAAAGCTAAGCTAAAAAGGTGAATCTCTAAATGATAGTAAAACTCTGATTGAATAAAACATATAGGATAAAATAAATAAAAATAAATAAATAAATAAATGAACAGTGGATTATAAAAATCATCAGTTAAAAGCTAAGCTAAATAGGTGGGTCTTGAGCCTGTTCTTAAAAACATGAACGTTCTCTGCAGCCCTGAGGTCCTCCGGCAGCCTGTTCCAGAGGCGAGGGCCGTAGTACTGAAAGGACGCCTCGCCGTGGGTGTGTGTCCTGACTTTAGGGATAACAAGGAGACGGCTGCCAGAGGAGCGCAGAGACCGCGAGGGTTTGTACGGTAAAAGCAGTTCTGAGAGATAAGAAGGCCCAAGACCATTAAGACACTTAAAAACCATTAAGAGAACCTTAAAATCGATTCTGAAACATACGGGGAGCCAATGCAGCGATTCTAAAACCGGAGTGATGTGCTCCCGCTTCCTGGTCCTCATCAGGACTCGTGCTGCTGAGTTTTGTAAAAGTTGTAAGCCTGAAGTTCTCTTTTTAGGAAGACCAGAAAGCAGGGCATTGCAGTAATCAATTCTGCTGGTGATAAAAGCATGCATTAGCGTCTCCGTATTGGCCCGAGAGAGAATGGGGCGGACTCTGGCAATGTTCTTTAGGTGATAAAAACCTATTTTTGTGATATTTTTAATGTGTGGGATAAAAGTCAGCTCAGAGTCAAAGATGACGCCCAGGTTCTTCACTTGTGAAGAAGGATTAAAAGACATTGATTGTAGTTTTGGTAAAAGTTTCTCTCTCTGAGCCTCAGAACCAATGACTAAAATCTCAGTTTTGTCCTGGTTGAGCTGGAGAAAGTTTTCTGCCATCCAGGATTCAATGTCTAAAATACAGTTAAAAAGTGCATCCATTGGCTGTGTGTCATCAGGAGACACGGATATGTACAACTGTGTATCATCAGCATAACTGTGAAAATTCACCCCATGTCTCCTGATGACATCGCCAAGAGGGAGCATATAGATGTTAAAAAGCACAGGGCCTAAAATTGATCCCTGGGGCACACCACATGTGATGCTGTGGACCCTAGAGGAACAGGTATCCAGACTCACCATAAAAGTCCTGTCTGTGAGATAAGATGTGAACCATCTGTGAACAGCACCAGAGAGGCCGATCCGTTTTAACCGCGTTAAAAGAATAGTGTGGTCTACTGTGTCAAAGGCAGCGCTTAGATCCAGTAGAACCAACACTGTCACCTTCCGTTTATCATAATTTAATCTAAAATCATTTAAAATCTTCAGAAGGGCCGTCTCGGTGCTGTGGTTCACCCTAAAACCAGACTGAAATTTCTCTAGGACATCATGAGTGTTTATAAAATCATTTAGTTGAATAAAAACAAGTTTTTCCAAAAGTTTGCTTAAGAATGGTAAGTTGGATACCGGTCGATAATTTTTTAAATCATTAAAATCTAAATTGCTCTTCTTCAACAGGGGCCTCACCACCGCCCCTTTAAAGGCGGCAGGAAAGACCCCCGTCTGAAGGGAACAATTCATCAGAGCTAAAATCTCATCTCTAAAATATCCATAGAATTGTTTAAAAAACGAAGTTGGAATTGGGTCCAGAACACATGTGGTGGGTCTCACTGAGGAGAAAACTTTATCAAGAGTCTCATGTTCATGTTCATGTTTTATTCATAAAAATGCACAAAAGGAGGTTAAATGTTTCTATCAACAATCAGGTGTCACACAGTCACTAATCCATACCAGAAGAATGGGGTTATTATGGGATTGATCTCTGAAAACTCATTAAACTAATGGTCTATTGTAATAATCTATACACAAATTATCCTAATAGTACAACAAGACCTGGATATAAAAGAAATTCACCTTTTATCTTGAACATGTCTATTAATTACTGCATGTAATGTGAATTATGTTGCAACAAATATAACACATAGCATCCAGAATGAATGAACTGCAACAAAAATGCCCAACATCACATTTCCTGGTGACATAATTTGCCCAATGCGACAGAAAATGATCTTACCTAAATTATGGATGCGGTGAACCAGTGACCTGCTCCAGCCCTGCTACCAGGCAACGTGTTGAACATGGTCAAACCAGTGCAATATAACAGTCCCTGATTTAAACTGGGATTAAAATCATTACAGCGTCTCCAAACGTCTCAAGTCACGGTCCATCTCAGAGCAGGGTGGTAATCCAGGGTAATCCACGGAGACATCGTCCGGCCAGTCAAGCCTCTCATGGCTGGTACCTGTTCGGACTCCTTGATGTGATCCGCGCCTGGAGCTTCGCGAGCCGCAGTGAACCCGGTCGATACGGACTAGAGTCTAGACGGCTTTAAGATGCGTTTAAACGAGCGCGCGCGCGCGCGCCCCCAAAAAACACGCGTCTTTTTTTGCGCACCTGCTCCAGGAGTATCCGCCGTGACCAACCGCAGGACAGGCGGAATAACACTCCACACAATCTAACCTCAGCTCAGGCCGACCTGCAGCTGTCGCGTGCCTCGTCTCTGATTGGCTGACAGCCGCGTCACTCGCGAGGCTGGTGGCTGTGGGCGCGTGCAGCACAGACACGCGCAAAACACAACCAGAATAGTTCATTTAGGTGATTTAATTGGTTCAATCTGATGAGAGGTCACAAGATACAGTGACGTGTTGGTGGAGATTAGAGAGAAATTCCCAGAATGCTTTGCACTGAGTGATGATGTGAAAGAAAATAATCCGGTGACTTTATGATGGTTTTCCTTTCAAATGTTGTGATTTTTTTGTCTCAGAAACACGTCAAGTCTTAAGTTAAATTTAATAAATTCACTTATTATGTTATAATAACGTAATAAGAATAAAGGTCCTATTGTTTGCTGACAATGTTAATAAATGAATCTTTATTTTTCCTGCTATTGCACATTTTTGGTCTCAGAATAGCTTTTTTGCTTAGATCATTTCTTTTGGTCATTAGAAATCAATTTTAATAAACCTTTTCTTCTCTCAGTGTTCCGTTAGGGTCATTAGATTTTTATGTGCATGAAAAACTTTTTTTGCAAACAAGTGACAGTGATTTTTATTGCCTGCTGCGAAATGCAGGTGTGCGTGCGTGTGTTTAGGTGTTTTATTATCAAAATATTTCATGAACCAGTTGTATTTTAATAAAACTTCTCAAAAAGCACTCAATGGATGTCCAGCTACAGCTGATTGACCTTTTGAGTCAGTCCAGTTCAAGATGGAGGTTAAAAGGCAATAGCAAACACAAAAATGTCTCTAAATTATCATTTTACACATATTGCGCTAAAATTTGGGATGTCGGTATAGCTTAGTCATTCTTAACACAATGTCCAACTGATCACACAAGATCTTGAAATATTGCAGTGCTTCTCAAAGGTGGGGTCGTGACCCCACTGTGGGTCACCACCAACAACTACACATGGGTCTTGAGATAATTTCCAGAAATCTAAATAAAATCAAAAAGCAGTTGCTGAATGTTTCTAGCATAACTGTTACAAAAACTCAACCAAATTGTCATAAATGAATAAATGAACATGAGCTCAAGTGTTTTTCTTTATTATTTAGCTTTTTACGCATGTTTGTTTTGTCAAATCAGAGATATGTGGGGTCACGTCTTCACAGTTTTTGTTTTGTGGATCTGAAGCTGAAAGTTTGGGAACCCCTGCAATGACGCATGAGTTGCATTAGATCATTTTTATTTAAAACTCTGGAAGGAAAAGCTGGTGTTAAATATTCCATCAAGAATTGAGGCCAGAAACTGATTTGTTGGTTTCCTCTAGTGTCCCTAAAGGGCCTCACATTATTATGATTTTTTTTTACCACATTTCTGATTCTGGCTCCAGTTGAACAATGCTGCCATCTGCTGCCAAACATCAGAACAGAATTTAATTAACATTCAGTCTGGTCACACCTCTGATGTGGTGTCAGTGAGGTACAGCCATCAGCTCAGAGCTGTCTATTTATAACGTGACACTTTTATTACTGTCTTTGAACTTGAACAGCTGCAAAAGGCTGTAAGTTTAATAAATCTGAAATATGTTTATTGCAAAATGGTCAAATAAACTGCTAAATAAAAACTGTCAGATTACAAATGTTCACTAGCAAACGTGATACAGTTTTGATGAATTTGCATCTGGGTTATATTTAAAGAATTGTTAATTATTAGGCAATTTTTCGGATTTCTTGTTTTGTTTTTGTTTGTTTGTTTACTTCAAACTTTTATTCTTTCCAGCAATCATTTGAATACATCACAGCATAATCTCCATGAGTCACATGCTGGTAAAATCATGATTCATAAAACAAGTGCAAACATTTTGCTTGACAAATTTAAAAATCTCAGGACTTTCTCAAAAGTGAAGGTTTTTTTTGTTTTGTTTTGTTTTTTGTTTTGTTTTTTACAATTTCCTGATGCTGATTAAAGTAGTTTTTCATTAGATTCATGTTTTTAATTAAGTGTCCCTTATTGCTCCTTGTCCAGATCAGTTTGAGGGCCAAACTATAACCAAATGCACGCTGAGTTTTCTGCAGGATCAACAGGAACCCCGATGCAGCTCTATGACGCGTCAGGATGGATTCCCGCGTGCGTGCACGTGCTGATTCACAGTAGGCTGCAAATATTTAAAAGCAAAACAAGCTTTGCACAAAATGTCCATGCCCTGCACCGCACGGACAGTGGGAAGATGCTAACTGCAGTCCGGCCGTGTGGTGGCGCTCTTACTGTGTCCTCCTCAACAGAGGCGGTCTGGGTATTTAACCGCGGGGTCGGTGGATTCATTTGGATCTGAACCTGGCAGGGCAGCGCATGAAATCTCCAGTGATGCGATGCCAAAGCGTCCTTTCCAGCAGGAGAGCTCTGTTTGATCCGGAGGAACTTCTTCAACTCCTCACCATCACTTGATGATAACTGAGGGATCCAGCCTCTCCCTTCTCTGCTTTTTTGGCTCCATCGCGCTCAAAGTTTGATTTATTTTTCTCTCTTTTGCAAAAGTAGAGATGAATACCACCGGGTTGAACCAGACAGACAGCGCACTGTTCAACAAGACGGAAGAGTTTTTCTGCTGCAACTTCTCCTCCGTGGTGACTGACAACGGCTTTGTAGCCGCGGCTCCGGATGAGAGGAGCCTCTTCATCATGAGGGTGGTCCAGATCGCCGTCATGTGCGTCCTGTCCCTCACGGTGGTGTTTGGCATCTTCTTCCTGGGCTGCAACCTGCTCATAAAGTCAGAGGGGATGATCAACTTTTTGGTCACGGACAGGAGACCCTCAAAAGAAACGGAGGCAGTGATTGTTGGAGCCTACTGACGGATGGGGACGCTTATTTTTGGTATGGAGGAAGGGAAGAGCGCACGATGATCAACAGCCTATCGGAAGCCCTGCTTTCAAGTTTAAACAATTTATATATTTAACAAAAGCACTTAACGGTGTCCCAAAGGTGGCTGGACCCTGACTGAGGCACTTTTGTTCTCGTGGCCTTTTTAAACAAAGACTTAGTCTGGAGGAGCTAAAGCGCGTTTATTCAGACTTGTCATTTAAAATAGTTCCATCGTTTGTTAAGCAGCAGTTGCTGGAAATATGGTTGATTGGCTGCTTTCTGCGCCCTTATGCACCTCTAATGAAGGTGGAATGTGTATTTTTGCCATTTAATAATGACTTTATTATTGTAAAAATGACTGAATCCATTCTTTAAATAAACATTCATTCTGTAATTAAAACATTTTTGGACCCCTTTTTCGTAAAGTGTTTGAAATAAGAAGAAAAAGGTTGATGATCATGATTAAAATCCCATTTGTGCACCTGTGAGGATATTACTAACAGTGGTGCCCCCAGAAAAATTCACAAAGGGGCCCTGTGAAAATTATGGGGTGGCACACCAAACTGGTCCCTGTGGTAACTTTGGGAAAGTTTAGTCTGCAGCTGTGAAGAAGTATTTAATGCTTATTTATTCTTTTTCAATAAAGACAAGGCCTATGCATCCAACGCATTCACCAAATCACCCAAAATCATTTACCTCAGATTTGAGAAACTCATTTTGGAAAAAAATATTCCACACATTTATTTCAGCCACTCTTTTAAAATTTTATTGTTTTCAAAGTTTAAAAATGTTTAATTCATCTGTTGCTTTCTCAACACATTATTTTATTAACTAAATTACTTTCTAAATCTGGTTAAAATAAAGTTGTTTACTTGTTTTAACATTTATGTATTAAATAAACTGAATGCATGACTTGCGAGGAACATAAATGAGATTTTTTATGGAGCGTGGGGGGCTTGTCTTTCCTGGGGGGGGCAGTATGGTGGCCAACACATTCCCAGGGGTGGCCATGGCCCCCCGGGCACATCTCGGGGTTGCCACTAATTACTAAACTAATAAAAATTTACTTTACTTGCTTTTTTTTATTAATAATGATGTCATATCAGACTGTGCAGGTTTTTTCTATCAAAATGACACAAGAAATGTTGTCATCCAACAAGAATAAAACCTCTGTCTCATTATTTTCATCTTCTTGAGTCACATTTTAATGCATCCTCTCACATCCTTCCTCCTTCTGTCAAAACATCTGTCTGCCTCTGGCTCACCTGTTTGCCAGCTCCCCTGGAGCTTCAGAAATTACCTGCCCTGTCAATGCAGAGGAAGAGGAAGATGAAGAAGCCGTCGGGCAATATGCTGCTGCCTCGCTGGCCACCTGTGCTTTGCACAAAGTTAAACAAAATCAGTCTTCTTTGTGTCCTTCACCCGGCTCGGCTCTTTTCTCCTCTCCTCCTGAGCCGTCTGTTGGACAAAAGGTCTTCTCTCTCATTATGGACGTCCACAAGCATGACAGGACAGAAATATGGACAAGAGTCTTGAACCACAACAGATGCCGTTAGAGGAACATGTGTAAAAAGGCAGATGATGAAACTGTGAGTGGCATAAATGTTAGTTAATTGCTTAGATTGCCACATTTTTATGGCAGGGACGATCTGTTGTAACTAGTAAAATGCAATCAAGGGCAATATGTCTGGACTGGAACTGAAAAAATGAGAAAAGTTGCACTCAGCTGCAAGATGCAATGGATTAGAATTCACAAAAACACAGCAATATACAAAATAAAATGGTCAAAAACAAAAAGAAAAACCTTCTTAAGGTCGGAAAAACCCTCACACCTTTACGACACAAAGATTTGGGACACTTTAAATCATCTTCAGCTTCTTTTGTAAAGCTTAGTAAGAAAAATCAAGCACGACAAGTTCAAAAAAGTGAATTTTACACTGAATACATTTGCAGGAGCTTGCACTTTCATGCCATCACACGTATTATTTTAGTTATCGTACCATGAAGCAAAACTGTCTGTCATCTCAGACAGGAAATGCTCAGACTGAGTAACACAAGTTATTTTTGTTAACAACTGTTATTTGGAGAAGTAAAATACTTCGTAGCATGAAATCTAAAAATACCTCTAATTTGTCAACAAGCATCTGTTTTTGTCAGTTTGTCGTTTTAGGATGAATTGGGTCGGTGCAGCATATCCCACAGCAGGGCTTTCTCTCGGTCTTGGGTGATTGCTTGGATTAGCAAGAGAATTGTGTGCAGGAAGCTATTGTTGCTGTTAAAACCCAGCTGAGAGCAATCTTCAGCCTGTAGTCGACCGCTCATCCCTTCAAAGGAAAGGTTTTTTTTAATCATTGGATTTTTCAAATAATTATTTGATCAGAAAGGTTTATTTGCAGGATTTAGTGCTGTAAAAAGCAGTCGGAGCTGTGATCTTTGACTTTTAAGGTCCTTCTCCCTGCATGCTCAGAAATGTGCTGTGGCTGTGACTTTTTAAAGCATAGTTTAAACACCTGATGTCATCATATAATCTCACATTTCTTCCCTAATGCAGGGACTGGTATGGGTCAAGTAAAAAAAAAATCACAGTTCTGTATATCACCATGTACCAGCGGTCAGGTAAGAAATAAATAAAGAGACGTAAGGAGTAGCACAGGGCAATGCGGCGCTGGCTGGCTTTAGCCCATGTGGATTGTAAGTGGACTGTGTTCAACCATGACAGCATCTGTGGGGTGTTGATTGTGGGCTAAAACGAGCTTCAGGTCCTGGCTGGGCTGCTATGTGATTGGTTAGTGAGCAGAGATCCAGTCAATGAACTGGATTTGTGACTAAAAGCCCCAAATAGCAACGAGGCTGCTGCATTCTCCCTCTGCTTTTGCTCCTGTTCATTCACAGAGCTTCAAATGGTCCTGAGTTCTGCTTCTGTATGACATTTCCTTACAGTTCTTTGCATTAAATAAAATAAAAAAATCTCTCCAAAGCAATCAGAGTTGGAACTCTTACTGCCAGTGGTGCTCCAAGGGATGGCCAAGGGGGGCAATGGCCACCCCTAGAAAATTGCTGGCCACCCCACTGGCTTGACCCCCATCGTTTTTTATATGTTTGCACAAACCATAAATAACTCATCTTCAATAAAGACAAATATGAAACCGTATAAAAATATATAATTATTGAGTAAATGAAGAAATCATAATAAAAAAATTATATATAGGTAACTGCATCTCAATTTCAAAACAAAAGTATAATTTTACAGAATTTTTTTTAAGTTTCTGTGAAGACAGCAACATGCATCAAAGTCTTCTACATTTCTAAAAAGATTAACGTTAAAATAATATTTCAAATAAATGTTTGAAAAGTATTTTTCTGAAATGTTTGTGTTTCTCAAATTTGGGGTAAATGTGTCGGATGTGGTGCTTCAAGTGGGCCGGTATGCACCAGTGTGCATTACCAGCACATTTTACCTCTCAGTGTACAGGGAGTTTTTTCTAGCTTACTCTCTTCTCTTCTGTATTTGTATAGCACCTTCTTAGGGTTCTACAACCCCCCAAGGCGCTTCACAACACAATCAGTCATCCATGCATTCACACGCTGGTGGGGATGAGCTACAATGTAGCCACAGCAGCCCTGGAGTGCACTGACAGAGGCGAGGCCTGCCATACACTGGCGCCACCAGTCCCTCTGACCACCACCAGCAGGCAAGGCGGGTTAACCTCCTGAGCTACTGCTGCCCTGACAATGCATACTGGTAGATTCTTCGGCCATTTCTCTGACAAAATCTAAGTGAGTACTTGCACTTGTTCATTTCTGCTTTAAGCACTGATTGGATGCACGTTGTTTTTAAATGAAAATGAATGAAGGAGCATGCATTGCAAAGCCACAGGCAAAACGCTCCCAGAGTTACCAGAAGGAGCGATTTGGTGTGCCACCCCAACATTTTCTCTGGCCCCCCTATGACATTCTTCTGGGGGCACCACTGCTTACTGCATGTTTACTGAAACAAAATGAGTTGAGGTAAAACCCCTGCAGACTGGTTTCATTACTTTTTGTTTCCAGCTCTAGTTATGGGATGAGTCATGGTTCTGTTGTAGTGCTGATTGTTTCACTCTGAAACTTCACAGGGATTTAACGTCTGAACAATGCTGTCTCCAACACTTTAGTAATCCATGTGTGTGTGTGTGTGTGTGTTACTGTAGTAGAAGCACAAACCTGTTTCACACTCAGAAAACTCATTCATGTTGTGACAAAGACTGACCCCAATAATGTAAATCCTTTTGTATGGACAATTATTGCATGTACTCAGGAATTAGGGCTATTTTCAGTGAGCAGTTCATCACCGCTGCCACAAAACTTAAAACGTTCCCATGCAAAAGAAAAGCAACACAACTACCTTCTCAGTTGAATTGGATTCAAAAGGGCCAAAAACATTCTTCTGATGAATCTTAATCCAGTCTTATTTTCAGAAACCAGACACTGTTCTTACGAACAAGGATTGAAATAGCTTGTTCTCATCAAAGCACAGCATCCATGATGACATAGGGGTGCATTAGTGCACATTCTATGGGTCATTTCCACATCTGTGGAGGTAGTATCAATAACGCTGGCTTATGAGCAACATAAAGCTCAATGATTCCAGAATGAAATGAATGAATTTGTTGTTTAGCTCTGCAGAATATTGACAAAAGTATTGTGCAAGTATTATTCTATGTAAGAGTCTGATTGGCACAATTGAATACAGACGTGTGTGCTTGTGATGTACACTTCTAGTTATAGATTTCAAACTTTTTTCTTAACTGAGCGTTATTAGAAATTAAGGAAAGAAAATAACCATCATTCCATTATCCTCCGCTTATCCAAGGTCGGGTCGCGGGGGCAGCAGCCTAAGCAAATAGGCTCAGACTTCCCTCTCCCCAGCCACTTGGGCCAGTTCCTCCGGGGGAATCCCAAGGCGTTCCCTGGCCAGACGAGAAACACAGTCCCTCCAGCGTGTCCTGGGTCTTCCTTTGGGTCTCCTCCCAGTTGGACGTGCCTGGAAAACCTCACCTGGGAGGCGTCCAGGAGGCATCCTAACTAGATGCCCGAGCCACCTCAACTGGCTCCTCTCGATGTGGAGGAGCAGTGGATCTACTCCGAGCCCCTCCCGGATGACCGAGCTTCTCCCTCTATCCATAATGGAGAGCTCAGACACCCTGCGGAGAAAAGTAATTTTTGTCGCTTGTTTCAGTGATCTTGTTCTTTTGGTCACTACCCAAAGCTCGTAAGCATAGGTGAGGGTTGGGACGTAGGTCGAACGATAAATCGAGAGCCTTGCCTTCCAGCTCAGCTCTCTCTTCACCACGACAGACCAGTAAAACGCCCGCATCACGGCAGACGCAGCACCAATCCGTTTATCGATCTCCCGCTCCATCTTTCCCTCACTCGTGAACAAGATCCCGAGATACTTCTCCACTTGGGGCAGGACCTCATCCCTGACCTGAAGAATATATATGCACAAAATAATAATAATAATAATAATAATAATAATAATAATAATAATAATAATAATAATAACTTTTTTATAAAGTGCTTTCAGTCAAAGAGCTGAACAAATAAAAACAAGAAAAAAATAAAATAGTAACATTCAAAAAACTATAAAAACAGTTAAAACAAGTTAAAACAGTAATGAGCTAAAACAGCAGTAAATTTTATATGTAAGACAGTATTAATAAAGTAATGAGAACTAGTAAAAGTGATAAGAGTAGCTGCAAAGACTCGTGAACCAGGTGAACAAATGAGACTTGAGTGTCACTTTCAAAACCTCAAGAGAGCACGCCTGTCTGATGTTTTAGTCTGCTCCATAAGAACGGGACATGGAAAGTAAAATCACTCTCTCTGATCATTTTCCTGCTGGTCTCTGGGATTTTTAACAGACCAGTGCCCTGAGATGTCAAAGCCATGGAGGGTTGATAAAAGTGCAGGAGGTCAGAAAGATATGCAGGTTCTAGACCATGAAGTTTTTTAAATGACTTTAGCCTTATCAGGTTTCTGTAAAGCTGCAGAAGCTTTCTATACGTTCAAACTAAAACTGCTGCTTATAAAACAAAAAATTGTTATAAAGCTGTTCTGCAAAAAACGTACAGAGTGCGTGCAGGTTTCATCAAATTAAATACATTTTTCATATGGAGCCACTATTTATTCTCTTCAGTCATGCAGATGCATAATGGATGTTCATTACTTCAAAATAATGGCTGTGATGATTTGATATTGACCCTGCAATCCATTTCAATTCTTGTGTAAGTGCTTCAGGGCCTGTTGACCCTCTAATCAGGGCGCTACATCAGCTCCATAACAGTCTCATCTCTATAAGGGAGCCTTTGCTTTATTTTGGCAGGAAATAGTTTTTATCTAATGGGAAAGTAATTTTTTTGTAAAATCAGAATAGCAGCAAATTAAGACAAATGTACTTAGCCTGTTTCTTTTGATATTTTAAACTTTTAAACTTTTTTATTATCAAAGCATTTTTATTTAGTATAGTCATGAAAAATGCACAGCAAGTGTGTGTTTAGGTAACTGCTTCTACTCACTCACTTGACCTTTTTACTTGGTACATGCATGGGCCCGAGGGTCCCCCAACTGGGGGACCTGCGGGGAAAAGAAAGGTTTAGCAGCAAACATCATGCCCCATATATCAATCAATACCATCAGGTTGCACATCTAAAAAACCTGCAGAACATTGGCTACAAAGCCACGTAATTCATTTTTACATGCTCCAAACACAACTAAAACTAGAATTAAATGAATCACGAAAAGTCACTCTTTATGCAGCACCACTGTGTGAAAGCTATCGCCACATTTCTGTCTCCTGCACTGTTAGACTTTTCATTGTACACACATCCAGTATATCGTTATGCAGCTAAGGCCCTGCTGATTCTAAATATATGTCTCACAACATTCTACACCTAAGTTTCATCGAGATATGTGCAAAAAAATATATTATTTTCCAGCAGAGCGCTAAAAAAGTTTCTTACCTTTGATGTTTTGCCTTGAAAAGTTTGTTTTATCCAGACTTTCTCACCATTTACTAATAGCTCTACCGCTTTTGTCAAACAGAAAAATGTTTAGAGAGAGAAAAAATACATTATGACCGAAAACAGAGGCTTAGAACTCAAAAATCCCTGACCGCTAGGCTAATACCTCCTAGGTGCATGTTTGTGTTTTGACAAATCTCATTGGCTGACTATATTGTGAATGAGTAAAGCTTCATTTTATTGGCCCTAACAAACCAAAAAGGTGTCAAACATCCAAACTGACCAATCCAGTCACGGCTACGTCATGAAGCGTCTGGAATACCTCCAGATTTAGGGATAAAAATTCAAAATTATAAAAAAAAGGAAAAAAGAAAAAAAACTGTTGAATTTGATTGTTTAGAATCAATGTAGTCACATAAAAATTAAAAATATATCATTATGCAAGGGAAAAGGCATATGGCACAGATTGTGCCATTTGAGACCTTGCCTGAATTGTCTGTATGTAAACCTCTGTAAAAAAATGTCTTCACTTAATCAAGCTGAAACTTTGAAACAGCTAATGTCAGGATGTAAGACTATGAATTAATTGAGGTTTGAAGCCACTGCTGCCTTTTTCCAAAGAGGTATTCATCCTGAAATCATATTTTTTTCAGGCAGAAAAGAAAAAATAAACTTTTTTTATAATATTCAATGTTCACTTACACTTCATCAGTGACACATATTCTAATATTTACACATCTCAACAAATCCTACAAGAGTTCCCTTTAAAATTAGACCCAAAATAATCAGATCGACCTTGTGGTTACAGAAATATACTCAATTAAGTGTGGAGATGTCATTTTTGAGCAGATTTCTCAAAAAAATGCTTAGGGCCCAAAGGGATAATTGCTTTTTCAAAATTATAAGATACATGCAGGGCTGGCTCAAGCATTTGTGGGGCCCAAAGAAGGTTTTTCTTTGTGGGGCCCCCTTGAGTCATCATTCCTATGCTACACTACCAGTGTTATTATGGCATTGATTTTAACCTTACAGGAATAGCAAACCTACAAAGTGGCTCTAATTATTTTAAAATTAGAGCCATTTTAAAATGTGGAGTTTTATTTAAATGTGGTATTTTAATTTGACTATTAGAAAGTAATATCAGCAGAAAAGACAAGACGAGGATCTGACAAAGAAAAGCACAAACTGAGGGTTTAAATACACGAGGGTAGCCTAATCAGGAATCAGGTGGGTAGGATAACAAGGGGCAGGTGAGTCCAATAAACACTTAACGAGGGGAGACAGGACAACACGACCTTAAGGGCGACTCCCGATGCCCAAAACAGGAGCCAACAGGAACAAGGGTGGGCCAGGAAATCCCAGGAGCTCCTCAGAGAGAGGTTGGGACCTCACAGCAGGGTCCACAGGATTGGGCAACAAGCTGGGGCCTCTTGGTAGGTGGCAGCCAAGACAGGGGAAGCCCAAAAGAAGATTCCAGGAATGGCTGAAGCAGGGCGTGGACCACAGGGATCATCAGAAGGTACTTGATGGGGACCTCAGGAACCAACAACAGGTGCTCAATGAGGGGTGAGCAGCAGAGGAGCGGGGGAAAAGTGTCCGACCACCCGGGAACAGCTAGGGTGCGTCTGTGCCACCACAAAATCTGTTTGGTCCTGCTGCTACCATGGAAAACAAAGGAGTTCCTCCTGAAGGCTGACAGGAGCTCACCGCTGGGTCCGGTCTGGTCAGATCCTTCTGTCATGAAATGGTGATGGTTGCAACAGGACCCACAGGTGAGCAGAAACAGGAGGCAGACTAAAAAACTGTTTAATATGAATAATGGTAGGTGGTGACACAACGGGAAGACAAGACGAGGATCTGACAAACAAGCACAAACAGAGGGTTTAAATACACGAGGGTAATCAGGAATCAGGGGGGTAGGATAACAAGGGGCAGGTGAGTCCAATAACGAGGGGAGACAGGACAACACGTCACAGGGAGAAGGAGCAGATCCTGACAGTTTTTCCATGTGTAATTTAATTCAGTGTGTGATAATTAAAAATAATAAAACCTATAGTTTATGTCACATTTTCTTGGTGCTCCTGGGGGCCCCTGAGGGTGTGGGCCCCCCAAGCAATTGCTCTACTTGCTTATGCCTTGGGTTGGCTCTGTATACATGGACTAAAAGTAATTTCACGTATTTTAAGCTGCAATAGCAAATCTATAGAACTAACTAGCTCTTAAACTCAAACACGATCACAGAACACTCACCGCTCCTGTCACTCGTCCCTGGGCCGTGTCCGCCAGAACCAGAAACCTGCATTACCACAGTAAACGAGAGAGCACCAAACACCAGTCACCGTTTTCTAGGTCCAAACCTCTTTTGTTGAAAAAAAGTTTGTCCTAAAGATGAATTGGTAGCAGCCGGCTGTTTCTCCTTCTCTGACATTATTGAGTGTCGAACCTGGTGTTCCATTGCTAAATATGTGAGTGTGTTATGAATGGAGGACCCAGGGAAGTGTGGCAGGTAGGCGAGACTGATAACCAGTAACCAATAGTTGCTTTCAGTCCGAAAAGTGTTATTGGTTTTAAGAAAAATGCTAGAAAACCACTTCATTGATTTTTTTTTTCTTCATTTTTTAAAATTCACTATATATTTATATCTATAATATGTTAGAACGTTGTTAAGAGGCATGATAAAAAAAAAAACGTTTTAGGCTAGCTTGTTCTGTAGGTTTGCTATTGCAGCTTGGAGAGATTGAAGGTGCCAGATTCTATAGTGGCAAATTGGAACTAACCAAGCAAGTAAAACGACCTAGTTTCCAAAACTGGTGAAGTCAGAAATGACATTTATTTAATGCAAATTCCATTCTCCACCTTCATCATATGTCAATGACAAAGCGTGACCAATTCACCATTCTTCCCATGAATTCCTCCATGTTCCAAACTCATATCTGAATCAAAAATTCAGCCAACATGCTTAAATATAAACATTTAAGTAGTCAGCATAGATTCTCTGGCTGATTAAAAATAGAAACAGGTCAAAAGAACCAAAAATCAAGTAAAGGCTTGTTAAAGCACTTAGTTGTCTGGTTTCTCTGCACCTCAAGTTTGACCTTTGTCCTTCTTAACTCGCAATTCTTAACCACATAACAATCCGAAGATATGGTCACATAAAGGTCTCTGAATTATTCTTTTGCTTTGGTTTGATGTTAGTTTTTATGTCTCCAGAGTTATGGCAGCTGCAGCAAGCAACATGACTTCTTAAAAAGACATTTGCGTCATCCAGTCCTCATAAGAATGACTGAATGACTTTTATCCAGCCTTACAATGTCAGAAAGGATTCCTGCCTCTGAACTATATTCTGAACTTTTGCACTTTTTATGCACATCCAACATTTCTCTCAAACTAATTTTTAAGAACAGCTTCAGCTTAACACTGAAGAACCTTTGACACACATTTCATTCAGATTCTCAAGGCGCTAAAAAGCTCTGAGAAGGAGCCACTGAAGCTGAACCATGAAGACACAGAGACCTTAGTTTGACTTCTTCACACGGCCATCATCACCATCACCATCCTGACCGCCAGTGACCCTCCTGAGACCTGGAGGACATGGAGGAGGTGTTCAAATGTTTTACAGCTTCGCTGCATGTGCAGTGGCGCTGATACCACAATCAATAATGTAATCGATATTTTATAGGTTTTCAGGAAATCGTTTCCTTGGCTGAGCAAAGATACACTGATGAGACCTGTTTTCTTCATTCCTGATGGTGGTGATAAGCTGTGACAGTTCGGACCTGTCTGCCAGATAACAGCAGCTTACCTGTCTGTGTGGTGCTCTCTTGCGTCCTGGCTGTCAGCTGCACTCAGTCACTGAACTGATCTCCTTTGGTCAACCCAAAGTCATTTCCTGATTATCTTAACACTGCTTTGAATTTCTTAAAGACCAAGTTCACTAGTCTTTTGATACATCTGCAGAGGTCTCTAGTATAAATGAGTGCCTTGTGAGTCGATCTCTGTGGGAAAAAAGCTCTGGCGCTCCTGTTTCAGGAACTAGAAGTTAGCTGGAGGAGTGGGGCGCAGAACACGACAGGATTTAGAGTCTGATTTCCAGATATTCGGACACCTCACCTCTGATTGGCTAACAGCAACACGACTCTACCACTGGCTCTGATTGTTCTGCAACGTTGATGTTTTATTTCCACAAATAACACAAGCCTGGAGGAGTTCTGCCATGTTGTGGAGTTGCTAATGCTATCTGTTAGCTCCTACTAGCTGAGACGCTCTCTGCTCTCTCCTGGACGCTAAACCAACAACTTTTTTTTCCATTGTGGGCCAAGATGGGTGAGTTTATGAATGCTAATTTCTGACTGGCTTTTTCTAATCTCAGCCTGCATGTTAAATTCAGACATTTTTTAAAGATATTAAGTACAAAACAGTTTCTCAGTGACTTTGGTCTTTGATAATGAAAATCTGATCGGTTTTATCTGAAAACCAGTCTGCTTACAGTATCAGTTGCAACTTAAATCTGCTTCTGCCCTGTTTCCGATCTCCTTGGGGATTCATGCCTAATGGTGCACCTCCTGGTTCTGTCACACCACATGAAAGTAAGCCTGAGCTCTGTATGATAAAACCTCTAAAGGGTCATGACTTATTGAGCTTCCTCAAATTGCTTCTCACTGTGCTGCGGGCTCTTCCTCCCTCAGGCATGGCTCCATTATCGCCCGCTTCTTTCTGCTGGTGCATCACGGTCACATCCCTGACTTCCTCCATTCAAACGGCTCTGCAGCTCGGCTCCAAAGAAAACTTGCTTGCAAAGAACTTTTCTGATTTAGAAATAACTGGTGGTAACTCATAATGGCCGTTTTCAAAGAGAGGGATTGTTTTAATATTTCATCAAGGGCAGAGTCCTCAAAGAGAAGACTTGGGTGTGGCAAAGATAAGAGGCAACACTGACGGGAGCGATTTATCACAAAGTAGAGGACAAAAAGGACAGAAATGAAAGACATTCAGTCAGAAATGTAGAGGACTTCAAAACAAATTGGATTTTAAAAAAGAAGCATCAATCACTCATCGTCCTCTGGTCCTGGTGAGATGTTTGTGACTGAGCAGGACGACATTCAGAAATGTCAGGAAAAAAACAGCGATGGTGTCACGGTGACCATGTTGTGGTGTCATTTCACAGCCATAAGTGTCAAAATAAGAGAAAAAACTAACTACAACCATCTAAAAGCATCCTATTTTGGGTTTCTTTGTCCAGTCTGAGCTGCATTCATGGCAGTGTGATCTCTAATCTTTGGTGTGTGTGTGTGTGTGTGTGTGTGTGTGTGTGTGTGTGTGTGTGTGTGTGTGTGTGTCGTGCGTGCGTGCGTGCGTGCGTGCGTGCGTGCGTGCGTGCGTGCGTGTGTGTGTGTGTGTGTGTGTGAAATGACATCCCGGCCCAGCAGAGCCGCACCTTACACCTCCACAGCTGTCACAAAAGATCAGCATCCCTCCAGTCCCTCTCCAGGAGCAGCTTTCTAAGAGACCTCTGCTGTGCTTATTCTTACAAACGAAAGGTCAGCCCCATCAGTCGACCAGTAAACTCCCGTCTGTTTGACTGCGTCAGTTTGCATCAGCTCAGGTTTTACAAACGGTCCCCCTCAAGCTAATATGCGGATAAATAATTATATGGGTTTGAAGGGATTGATGAGCAATTTTCAGATTTTTTTATTATTATTTTATTAATAATTAAATAATAATAGTAACTAGAAAATTTCTGAAGAAATATTGAAGGGGGCCTGCCGGCTGGCGCAAGTTAGTGGCCATGTGTCATAAGCCAATGTGCACAGCCACATCATCAGCACTTCAAACCTCCTTCAACTTGTCCTATAAGTTTGCTCAAAAATTGTGCATGTCACTAGGTGGTGTAATGCAAATTTGTGTGAAAAGCCAAGCTTTTAAATACAGGTCCTTCTCAAAAAATTAGCATATTGTGATAAAGTTAATTATTTTCTGCAATTTACTGATAAACATTAGACTTTCATATATTTTAGATTCATTACACACAACTGAAGTAGTTCAAGCCGTTTATTGTTTTCTCAATCCCCAGTGAGTCGTGGTGGATGGCTGCTCATACTGAGCCAGGATCCTCTGGAGGTTTCTTCCTGTTAAAAGAGAGTTTTCCTTCCCACTGTCGCTACATGCTTGCTTAGTATGAGGATTGTATCAACACACAGTCAGTGTCTTGATGCAATCTGCTGGGTTCCTTATATAGGAAACTTTTTTACTGATTGGCTTAATGAACTGAACTGTATTGGAATGTTTACTTTGTGAAGTGCCTTGAGACGACTCTTGTCGTGATTTGGTGCTATAGAAATAAACTGAATTGAATTGAATTGAATATTGATGATTGTGGCATACAGCTCATGAAAACCCAAAATTCCTTTCTCAAAAAAATTTGCATATTCCAACCGACCAATAAAAGAAAAGTGTTTTTAATACAAAAAAGGTCAATCTTCAAATAATTATGTTCAGTTATGCCCTCAATACTTGGTCGGGAATCCTTTTGCAGAAATGACTGCTTCAATGTGGCGTGGCATGGAGGCAATCAGCCTGTGGCACTGCTGAGGTGTTATGGAGGCCCAGGATGCTTCGATAGCGGCCTTAAGCTCATCCAGAGTGTTGGGTCTTGCGTCTCTCAACTTTCTCTCCACAATATCCCACAGATTCTCTATGGGGTTCAGGTCAGGAGAGTTGGCAGGCCAATTGAGCACAGTAATACCATGGTCAGTAAACCATTTACCAGTGGTTTTGGCACTGTGAGCAGGTGCCAGGTCGTGCTGAAAAATGAAATCTTCATCTCCATAAAGCTTTTCAGCAGATGGAAGCATGAAGTGCTCCAAAATCTCCTGCTAGCTAGCTGCATTGACCCTGCCCTTGATAAAACACAGTGGACCAACACCAGCAGCTGACATGGCACCCCAGACCATCACTGACTGTGGGTACTTGACACTGGACTTCAGGCATTTTGGCATTTCCCTCTGCCCAGTCTTCCTCCAGACTCTGGCACCTTGATTTCCGAATGACATGCAAAATTTGCTTTCATCCGAAAAAAGTACTTTGGACCACTGAGCAACAGGCCAGTGCTGCTTCACTGTAGCCCAGGTAAGGCGCTTCTGCCGCTGTTTCTGGTTCAAAAGTGGCTTGACCTTGGGAATGCGGCACCTGTAGCCCATTTCCTGCACACGCCTGTACACGGTGGCTCTGGATGTTTTCACTCCGGACTCAGTCCACTGCTTCTGCAGGTCCCCCAAGGTCTGGAATCGGTCCTTCTCCACAATCTTCCTCAGGGTCCCGTCACCTCTTCTCGTTGTGCAGCGTTTTCTGCCACACTTTTTCCTTCCCACAGACTTCCCACTGAGGTGCCTTGATACAGCACTCTGGGAACAGCCTATTGGTTCAGAAATGTCTTTCTGTGTCTTACCCTCTTGCTTGAGGGTGTCAATGATGGCCTTCTGGACAGCAGTCAGGTCGCCAGTCTTACCCATGATTGCGGTTTTGAGTAATGAACCAGGCTGGGAGTTTTTAAAAGCCTCAGGAATCGTTTGCAGGTGTTTAGAGTTAATTAGTTGATTCAGATGATTAGGTTAATAGCTCGTTTAGAGAACCTTTTCATGATATGCTAATTTTTTGAGATAGGAATTTGGGTTTTCATGAGCTGTATGCCACAATCATCAATATTAAAACAATAAACGGCTTGAACTACTTCAGTTGTGTGTAATGAATCTATGAAAGTCTAATGTTTATCAGTACATTACAGAAAATAATGAACTTTATCACAATATGCAAATTTTTTGAGAAGGACCTGTAATTCATCATTTCAAGCATTTAATTACACCTAAACGGAAGAGTTACAAAAAAATTCACCCCCCTCAGAGTTGTCAGGACTGTAAACTAGACCTATTAAACACAAAATGGAAAATTAAACCAGGCCGTAAGCAGCTCAGTTTCTGCTGTGAAATTGGCATTTTTCACATGGGAGTCAATGGGGATTTGCTCACTTCTGGACCCACCCCCAGTGGATGAGGGGAGAACTGCAATTTTTGGCACGTCCAAGTTTGCTTCACAGATTTTCAGGAATTACTGCTGCTTGGCTATAAGCTCTGATATCCAGGAGGGGCTCGTAGTAGAGCCGCTGCTCCTCCAGCAGCACATAACATAAACAATCAACTCGTCATATCCAGAGAAATTGATATTTTTAGTTTAAGACAAACATACAATAAATTAATTTTCATGGTTTTATATTTTAATTTTTGCTGCCTGCAAGTTTTTTCAATATGAAGGATTTGGTCTAGATTTTGAAAAGTTGGGACACCACTGGCTTAAATAAGAAAAAAACCTAAAGTTGTAGAACACAAAGGGTTAAGGGTCAGAGGTCATGAGCTTACAGATGGATCTGCCCTCCAGTCTTGTCTAGGCTTTGAGGATGCTGGATCATGGGCTGGATAATTATTTTCTCAGCTCTGGTTCTGCATCTTTGGAGAAGGACATTTACACTTAAAAGGACATTTTGAAGGACAAATATCAGCTGCCCTGAAATAAAATCAAGTCCAGTAAGAATTTCTTCATATTTTTCTTAAATAACTGTTGGATCTAAACTCATTCAGGTCAATATCTACAGATATATTTAACATTTAGATGCACAAAAACACCTTTAACAGCAGAAAATTTGCTTTAAATCTTTGTTTCATCTATAAAACTGATTATTTTCAATCTTGGTGCCAGAAATTACCTTTATTCTTTTTTAAAAAAAGATTTTATGAAAGGCAACTCAACATTTCCCA
This sequence comes from Aphyosemion australe, assembly GCA_006937985.1. NCBI lineage: Eukaryota > Metazoa > Chordata > Actinopteri > Cyprinodontiformes > Nothobranchiidae > Aphyosemion > Aphyosemion australe. The sequence goes on from SSNS01000032.1 coordinate 2,921,164, forward strand.
TCATTTAGCCGAGAAGCTTAGATGTGTTTCATACGATAATCTTGTCAAAAGTTCAGGTAAACTAAGCCACAAGACATTTAAATGAAACATGCTAATAATTTTCTTGACCGTCAAAATAAAAGCGTCCATTTAAAAGAGCATCGGTGGCGTTAATAGTGGATTATGTCCACAGCTGCTAAAGTCGTCACGTCTCAAGTGTTTGATCCCAGCGTGGCGCACCTGGCTTGTGTCAGAGCTGCTTTGATCTGTTTCTCTGCTTGGTTTTCCGCTCTTTGTGAGCTTTAAACGGCTCCCTGCTCTCTTTGAGGCACACATTGATTAGTGATTAAAAAAGGAAAGAGCGTCTGCTCAGACTAACAGTTGTGTGGGTGGCTTTTACTGTGGTAAAATGATGTTCAAACGCTTTGCTTTTCTTGTGTTTTATGAATTTACAATTGGAATTTTGAAAATATCTGCATATTTGAAGCTGGCTGTGGTTAAAAATCTATTTTACTGTCACATGCTGGTGTTGAGAAGGTCTCACCTCGTGAGGTTTGTGCAACAAATCCGATACGCAAATACTATTTGGGTATTCCAAGTCTTCCTTTTTTTCTTCCCAGAAGAGTGTGCTTTGCTTTTGCCACAACACAGTGAGGTCACTGGAGCTTGAATTTGCATCAGATTGTTAAAAAGTTCAACTTTAAAGAATGCATTTGGGTATTTTTCAAGAAAATCAAGTACTTGTTTCCTTTAAAAGATTTACCTTAGAACTATTTAAAACTTCTATTTTTGTGAAAACATGCATTAATTTTTTAATTAAATTGGTATAAATCTGTCAGGTCTGATAAAATCGGGCATTTCAGTTGAGGTGTGAAGATAAAGATGTTTAGGACTCCATCTTGATGCCGTGAGAGGCACAAGAGCGCCACAGTTGTCATTAATGAAGCTGCAGCTGGCTGTCTGACGCCACCTTGTCTCTGCCGCCACTCGCAGAAGTGATCGTGTTCCTCCACGATCCATCAGGGCATCACCTGATCGACTCACCTCCACTCACACTTTTACCCTTCAGGACGGAATGGATCTGGTGCTTTGACATGTAAATCTCTGCTGTGTGTTCTGTGCTTTCTTGACTTATCCATGAACGTTCATGCTCCTAATGAGGTCATAAACTCAGTCCAACATTTTCCAACAAAGCTGTCTTCATCCATGTCCAGAACATTACTTTCATTTTAGGAGAAATTATTTTAAATATTGGTGAAAATGAATAGAAAAAAAGAAAATCTCTCTGAGGATTTTGTTATTATTTCAGAATTCTCTTGCATTCACAAATACCGGTTTATCCATCCATCCATCCATTTTCTTCTGCTTGTCCTGGTCTGGTCACAGAGGCAGCAGCCGAAGCAAAGAGGCCCAGACTTCCTTCTCCTCAGCCAATTGAGCCAGTTCCTCCGGGGGAATCCCAAGGCGTTCCCCGGCCAGCCAATGGACATAGTCCCTCCAGTGTGTCCTGGGTTTTCCTTTAGGTCTCCTCCCACTTGGACGTGCCCAGAAACCCTCACAAGGGAGGTGTCCAGGACTATCTAACTAGATACCCGAGCCACCTCACCTGGCTCCTCTCGTTGTGGAGGAGCAGCGGATCTACTCCAAACCCCTCCCGGATGACCGAGCTTGGAGAAAACTCATATTGTTTGCTTGTATCTGTGATTTCATTCTTCTTGTCACTCATAACTCCTGACCATAGATGAGAGTTGCAACGTTGATCAACCGGTAAATTGAGAGCTTCACCTTCTGGCTCAGCTCTCTCTTCACCACAACAGACCGGTACAACGCCCGCATCACTGCAGATGCAGCACCAATCCGCCTATCGATCTCGCGCTCCATCTTTCCCTCACTCATGAACAAGACCTCGAGATACTTAAACTCCTCCTCTTGAGGCAGGACCTCGTCGCTGACCTGGAGAAGGCATCCCTACCCTTTTCCAACTCCAGACCATGGTCTCGGGTTTAGGGGAGCTGATCCCGAACACTTCAAAACAAACACTGGTTTAGAAATCAAAAAAAAGCTCTCACAGCTAAGCAGGACTCTGCAGAGGTGACCTAAGGACAGAAGGTATTCCTCTTCCGTCTCCTGCTCTCATCACGTAATCCTCATCTGAGCGTCCCAAGAGAGGTGACATCGCTGTCTCTGGGCCTCTGTTTAGATATCAGAAAGCTAGTTAGAAGTAACTCGATCTCCAGGAGTTTTCTCTGAAAATTCTCTCAGTCATGTATCAGGAAGTGAAATATGAAGATTGTAGCACAAATGAAATCATCTAACAAGTGTGTGAGGAAGAAAAATAAGGAATTGATTATTCATTCCAAGCATGAAACCATGTTTTGCAGTTTTGTGGATCAATGCAGTCTGACAGCTCAAGCAACAACAGTCAGCCCTGAAGCAGCGTACATAAGGAGTTGGTATAGTCTGCAGAAAGCTGCACACACACACACACACACACACACACACACACACACACACACACACACACACACACACACACACACACACACACACACACAGTCTGAGGAAGCAGAGACTGGAACAGAGACTCTAGGGAGTGTATGACAAGCTGTCTCTGTTATTGTGCTGGGCAGCAGATGATGGATGAAAGCTCTTAAAACTTTACATGACATTTAGAAAATTGTTTGTTTCATGAGGAAAATGTAACAACAGAATGTGTCAGCTGGTGGATTGCTAACGTAGACAGCTGAAAAATGATTCTTGTTTAAGCAGCAAAATGTAGGAAATCAAACGATTAAATCTGCGTTTTAGTTTTTTCTTCAGTTTTCTGTGATCTTCTTTTCCACTATTCTTTACCGCGCGCGCATGTGTGTGTGTGTGTGTGTGTGTGTGTGTGTGTGTGTCACTCTTTTTAGCAGTGTCCCTCTGTTTCCTTTCAGCCTGCTTTTAGGTGACAGCAGTGTCAAAACACATCAGAGCAGGTTTCAGTGCCGCCACACATTTTGCAGCCTGGCTCTGCAAATGCAAATCTCCCACAGGTGTGCAGACACCCTGGTCCTCCCCGAAAGCCACAACATTAAAGCTTTTTTTGCACATCCAACAAAACAAATGCACGGCTAATGTCTTTCTTTCCTTTTTTTTCTTTTTTTGTTTTTTTTGCAGTCAGCACATGACTGCTCCGTGGCTGAACGGAACACAAAAAGGCTCCACTAATACCTATAAATGTTTACTGAGGAATGATAGGACTGTAGATAGTAATGTACATAGCAACAAGACCCATGGAGACAGGAAGAGGGAGAGATGAAACAGATACTGCTCTAACAGATGGGCATGGGGATTAACTCCTTCATTAGCTCTCAGCACATTCTTCTGAGTATTTCATTAAAATCAATTAACAAATATTACGGATTGTTTGTACTTCTGCAATCAACCACTGAGGCTGAAATCTGCCAGAAGCCTCGTAATCCCTGTTTGGTTGTGTGAGTTTCTGTTTGAGAACATTTTCATGGAAAAATTCCTGAATAAAGCTCGGATGGAGAAGAAAAGGAATAATTTAGCATCAATATTATTTGATCCGATGTGTTGAAAGCCCTTGAATATCTTTTTAAGGTGACATTGCCATTTGTGTTTTGATTCAAATATTGCCCGCAGTCAAATATAGATACCAGCCTTCAAAAGGTTTTATTGGGGACATAATATGACTCTTTTTCTTAAGTTATAATGGTTCTATCATTTTATTGCACTAAATCCCTCTCACATGACGCGATTTCAGCAGCTTTATTCTTGACATTTTCAGTACCTTCCAGAAGGAGCCGTTTCAGGGCTCTGTCACTTTAAGAAAACAAGCTGGAGCTGGCCACACCCGCCAATCCCCTGATTGGCTGCTATAAGCTGAGAAGCTCTGATATTCGGGAGGACCTCAGAGCAGCTCTCTCTTACATGTGAGAGGTGGTTCTATTCTCCTTTTCCTTTTTGTGATGTCACAAACGGGGCATTTTTGAAACGGCTTGTTTTAGGCACATAATTCCTAAAACCAAACACATATTTTTCATCTTTGGAATGTTTCCAAACGTGCACCTAGTGGTAGAGTGTCCGCCCCGGGACTGGGAGTTCAGGGTTCGATTCCCGGTCGGGTCATACCAAAGACTTTGAAAAAATGGGACCCAATGCCTCCTCGCTTGACACTCAGCACTAAGGGGTTGGATTGGGGGGTTAAACCACCAAATAGTTCCCGAGCGCGGCCACAGCTGCAGCTCACAGCTGCAGCTCACTGCTCCCCACCACGGGGATGGGTCAAATGCAGAGATGTAATTTCACCCGTGTGTGATGCTGACTTGGGGCTTTAACTTAAGTCTTTTTTATTGCTAAATTTATACATTACTTCAATACTTCTTTCTTTTAACTGACGCTGAGAAGAATTGAAAATATCTATTTTTCCAGTTCAAATAGACATAATTTAGAGGCAGGCCCCATATCCCAAAGATAGCTGTACTCTGTTTTTTACGAAAGATGTGTGATGGGCTGCATGGATTTGACAACTGTCACGTCTCATTAGCCTTCGGGTGCTTCTGGGCTCTGATTACAGACAGGTTGGACAGATTTGACATAAGACAAGTGACAGTATATGAGAATATGAAGGCTTCTTGACAAGCAACCAGGTGCAATTCTAACATTTCTTTTCTGTCTGGGCTGTGCATCACGTGCAGATGCAACAATTTTCCGCTCAAAGGGCTGTTATTTCCTTCTCTGTCCTTTATAACTGAATTAACGTCTGCAGCTCCTGACCTTTGCTTCTCCCGTCCAGGACCGGAGATAATAGGCATTGCATCCTTCAAAGAGTCTGGTAATGGAAATAAGCATGTGCGTGGGCTCGCTGTAATAATAAGTGACTCTGAGTCTTAGTATTAGAATATTTGGTGCATGTTGAATTTTCTATCTTTTGGGATCTGCAAACACTCATAAAGTGACATCTGGATGTAGATCAAATAAAGGTGAAGAGAGTATCAAAAATAAAACATTTTGACATGACAAAAATCAAAGACCTGTACATTTCTCTTGTGCATATTTTGCTTTGCTGAATCTATTATTTTACTAATTAATATTTTGGGTTCCTCCAGAAAAGGCTCCAGATTACCATATTTATTAAAGGCACCTGCTGCTTTGTGCATGTGTCTTATTCTTTTGTGAGGGTAGCTGAAATAACTGTAATAACAGGCTTTGTGTGAGATATTGATTAATCCTGCCCTCATACTGAGAACAGGTTATTATAATAAGGCTAATTAACAAAATAACTCAGTTCATTCTGCTGATCAAAGCTGTCAAACTCACAGGAGATTTTCGTTCTCATCAGTCTTTGTGAATGTTTAAAAAGAGCAATTCGGTCTTGTTCAGCAAACGGGTTCTTTGGTGTGTTTTAGGGATGTTTAAATTTGTATTTAGTGAGAAATCCTTATGCAAAGAAAATTAAATAAACATAGAGAAAAGGTGTTTTAATGACATTTCTGAGAGAAGTGCTTTCTTTATTTTCACTTTGTTTAAAGAGCACGTTCACTGAGAGTCCATTTTTTACGGCCACTTTGAGTTTAACATGCAGGCTGAACATATAATAGTCTTCTACCCCTATTTCCTGCATTAGCTTCTGATAGAAAATAGACAGAAAAATGCTTGGTTCAGAAGAGACTGACAGATCTACGCCATGTTGTGATTTAACATTCATGGACTCACCCATATTGGCTCACGACGAGGAAGGCTGTTGTTGGTTTAGCATCCAGGAGAGAGCAGAGAACATATCAGCTAGTAGAAGCTAACCGTTAGCATTAGCAACTCCACCACACAGCAGAACTCCTTCAGGCTTGTGTTATTTGTGGAGATAAAACATCAACGTTGCAGAGCAAACAGAGTCAGTGGTAGAGTTGCGTTGCTGTTAGCCAATCAGAGGCAAGATGTCAGAGTATCAGGAAATAAGACTCCAAATCCTTCCGTCAGCTACCACTTTTTCCTCCGGCAGACTTCTATGTCCTCAAAAAGGAGCATCAGAGTCCCCCCCCCCACCTCCTGCACTGGAACAAGGACAGGACATAGCTGGCCTTCTTAATGAGCTTATCTCATTTCTGTCTTTCGGCCATAGATGAGCTGCTGCCACAACAAACCACTCCATAAATGATGGCTGATGCAAAGAAGGTCCTTAGGAGCACCCCGTCTCCTCGGCAGGTAGCGTCTGCTCTGACCCTTCCTGAATAGTGCATCAGTGTCGTGGTTCCAGTCACTCCAGAAAGAAACAAACAGTGTAATCTTTTGCTCTTATATAACTGTATTGTTATTCCTTTCTACTTATAATGACCTAAGCTGATCAGATCTCTGATGAAACTTTTATTGGACTTTAAAACTTTTGTTCAGTGTGGCTTAAGATTGTATTTTTAGCCCTGCTGCCTGATAAAATCTGTTTGTTGGGGAGTGAATTCAGCCCTAAAATAAATAAATAAAACGTCTGCCTGTATTATCTCAAGCATGGTTCTTTAATCTTTGTACATTCCTAAGAAAAAAAAGGTATTTGTGTTTCTAAAGACTAAATGCTTTCTGGGGTCAAAAATGCATTTTTTGTTGGTTTTTCACAAATGACAGTGGTGTATTATAATGAATAATCTTTATGTTCTTGTATTGGATCCTTTTTAAACAAAAGATTTGTGCAATTTAATTAATTTTTCTTTATTCACATTCAGGTGAAAGATATAGGATGACTGTTTACCTCAATAAGGAATAAATAGAAACATACATGATGCATATTTATTATGATGAGGCTAAAAATCAGGGCGTCAGTTATATGGATAATCGGGGTGTGGTCGTTTGTTTTGTCCCGAAAAAAGTTTAATTAAGGAGTGGTTGGGGGCGGGGCTAGAATCAGAATGTAACCCATCAAACTTACGAATTAAAAAGTGACAGAAGGTTACATCTGTTATTTTTTGACGTGACTAAAGGTGAGACAGTGAAAAGCATGGCGCGGTGCTCTTTTAATTAAACGCCTGTCTGAGACTGGACAGGAAAGATGTGCAGTATCAAACTCTCTGGGAGAAGGGTACAAAAGCGCCGTGTGTGTGAAGTCAACTGGATATCAGCAGCCTAAATAAGAGCCAGCAGAGAGATGGCTTCAGTCCAACTGTTTTCTGAAGATAAGAGAGGGAGAACAGAGCACTGGAGATGGAGCGGCTGGAATAAGTCAGGCAAAAAGAGAGTGACGGGGTCTTTTTACGGTATCTAATTAACAATCTGGGATTGTCAGATGCAGACACTCCAAAGGGTCCTGCTTGGCAGAAATGCAGGTCTAAAGAACTGTGAATTTTTCTTAAACTAACGTCTTTTATCTACAGCAAAACAGGAACACCTTATTTTTCTCAAGCGTTAAGGAAGTTTCATTGAATGGTAACACAACACAAGAAATGATACCTTATTTCCTATGGACTGTTGCTAATTTTGCTAATTTAAAGCAGCCCTAGAATTTAAAACCACAGTTAAACCGGGCGTATACTGTGCGACTTTTTCACTCGTAGCATTCAGCTCCTAGCCTGGCAAGCCATCCTAAATATGTGAATATATAGTCTGGCCACGAACCATTGACGGCTCTCAGTCGTGAGGCGGGATCTACGGTTGTCTTTCAAAATGTCAGCACACAATTGGATAGAGCTAGGACCAATCAGAGTAACGAACAACGTGACGTAATCACGGCGACGGAAAAGCGGGAGGCTTTAATGGCGTCTAACATCAATGATTTCTGTCGTTTTTGTATAAAAACATGTGAATATCAGGTGTACTGGGACATTGCACTACTTTGTTTGATAAAAATAAGAAGCCGCTAAGTATATCAGACAGACTTACGCACGTTGGAGTCTAAATAATCCAATGTTGATGACAAAGCCGTTTCAAACCAACGTGTTTCCTGAGTTGCCGCCATGTTGCTTCGGTTCGCGGCCGCAGCGCTGACGTCATCGGCTACTCCCGCTCTGTGATTGGCCCAAAATATAGAGCGCTGTGATTGGCCCAACCAAAACTATAGCGAGCTGTGATTGGACAGCCACAGGCTGCGAGGGTTCCTATGAAGCGTGCCTAGACCAAACTCTGCAAAGCAAGAATTTGGTCTAGTTCACTAGGCTATTCAGCTCCATCTACAACTGTACGACTTCCTCGCATGTTCTCACGCTGTACGACCCAGTTCTCAGATGCAACCTGACTGCTCCCACTGTACGTCTGGTAGCAACACGTCGGCCCTTCAAGTCCGACACTACAGAAGGCCCGGAGNTTTTATTTCATGCTTTACACGGCACCAGGGTGCGTTTGTCTGTCCAGGCAGATGAATTTCATTCCGTGTGCCCGCTCTAGTCTCGTCTGAAGCTGCTCACAGCAGACCCCCTCCCTACCCGCGAGTAAATATCCAGTCACAGGTTTGACCCGCCCCACTGAGCTGAAAGTTTGAGCAAAACAAGCGCTACAGAGAGAAACTTAGCCACGGCGACATGCGACGCGCCGTCTTCAAACAAACCTTCCGTGTGGGAACATTTCTGGTTTGCAGTTGAATATAAAGACGAGGAGAGAAAACGGTGAACTCAGAGGCTCACTTTATTTGACGCCACAACCACAACCCCTCACACAACACACTCCCGAGTCGGGACCTTCCTTGGACATCCTACAATTCCAAATTACGCGTCCCTCCCGGTCCCGCTTCGGTCGCCCTAGCCTCTCACTGACACCACATTGAAAAGGCATTTTAAAAGTGACATTTCTGTTGGTCTCTGAACATATTATTACACACTGGACTACAAGTAATACATCTGAAAAGTTATATTATTGCGTGAATAAAATAAAGTTAGGAAATTTCAGTTTTTCTTAAGCTTTTCTACACTTCAAAGTGGACCGAAACCGTGACCTAAAAACCGAGGTACGGACCGAACCGTGGGGAAAGTGGACCGTTGCATCCCTACAAATTAGTAATGTTTTAATGGTCACCAAGAAATGGGTCGTTCCACGAAAAGCTGGTATAACAAGTCATAAGCTTAGTCACACCCCCCTTAATTTGGATGTCCCGACCCACTTCATCATCTGCAATATAAACACTCTTTGCAGGAAATGCTAACCGCAGAACAATATTAGCATGAACCACTGCTAATGCTAGCCCAAACTACTGCTAAAGCTAGCTTGAGCTACTGCTAACAACCTTGTTGGAGGAGCAGAAAACAACAAAGAATTCACGTTCCAGGATGTCCGGGGAATATCCAGTCTATGAATGAATGCCAGATAGATCCATAGCTTGTCTTCTTCCTTGTTCGTCCCAGCATGCAGCATCCTGGTCAAGTGGGCGGGGCAAAACAGTCTTTCCATTGTAGGGCTTTAAAATGGTGTTGTGTTTAGCCATTTATCAGGGCTCCTGGGCCATTTTGAGCCCCAACAAAGTTTTATAATGCAACATAGAGGCTCAAAGAACATTTTCCAGTTGTTAAACACCTTTAATGTTTTAAAGCACTTTGAACAACCTCGGTAAGTAGAAAAAAGATAGCTTCTGACAAACCTCCAAAAATAAATTATTACAACTCTGAAATTTAATTCAATTCAGTTTATTTATATAGCGCCAAATGACGACAAAAGTCATCTCAAGGCATTCCCAAGTCCCAGCAGATTGCATCGAGTCACTGACTAGCGTCAGTGTCTTTTCAGCAATCCTCATACTAAGCAAGCATGTAGCGACAGTGGAGAGGAAAACTCCCTTTTAACAGGAAGAAACCTCCTGAGGATCCTGGTTCAGTATGAGCAGCCATCCGCCACGACTCACTGGAGGTTGAGAAGACAGAGCAGGCACACGTACAGCCACACACACACACACACACACACAAACAAACAACATATATCTCAAGTAGTGTTTCTATGGCTACATTGTGATTTCTTAGTAGATATTCTATTTATTAAGAGAGAAACTTTATTGTCTTTATCTGAGTGAATCTATAATTAATTCAATAGGTGAACTAATAGTAGCACATTCTATGTTAAAGAAAGTGAGATGTAATATCAGGAGAGGGAGAATGTTAAGTGGTTGGCAGCAGTGTGCCAGCCGATGGCCCCCTCCATGAGGCCACCACAGCTCAGCAGAACGCCAGTGTAGCTTCTTCTGGGGAGAAAAACACTTAGAGAGAAAATAAAGTTAACAGCTGAAATAACAGGAAATAATGCAATTAGAGAGTGGTGGTAGAAGAGAGTAGCAGAGTGTGGAAAGTGGTCAGTATGTCCTCCAGCAGTCTAAGCCTATAGCAGCATAACTACAGAGATAACTCAGGATAACCTAGCCTTTTAGATGGAGGCATGTGGGAGGCAGGGCCAGGGAGAAAAGTCTTTAACGACTGTAGTCCCCGCTGTACACTCCACCTCCCTCTGCTCCCCACTCGTCTAAACCTGGGCTAACATCAGAATTTAACCATAAGCCCTATCAAATAGAAAAGTTTTGAGCCTAGTCTTAAAAGTAGACAAGGTGTCTGCCTCACGCACTAACGCTGGGAGCTGGTTCCACAGTAGAGGAGCCTGATAGCTAAAAGATCTGCCTCCCATCCTACTTTTAGATATTCTAGGAACCACCAGTAAACCTGCAGTCTGAGAGCNGCTGTTGTGTTATTGATGTCTGTTGTCCTTTGGGCTTGCCGTATGAGGACACGCAGGGGTTTATGGGGGTTGGAGGAAGAAAACGAAAGAAGTATAAAACAATGTTTTAGGATCAGTTTAATTTGACATAAACAAGGCAAACACGCTTTCTTGACAATCATTGTCTGGAGAAAAGTGTAAGAATAAAAAGAAATGACGTGTTGATATGGAAATTGCTAGCGAGCCATGTTGGCGCATGCGCTGTGTGGGCGGTTCTGGTACTTTTGGGTCGGGGTGCTGTTTCAACAGTGGGAATACATCATGAGGGACGAGCAAAATATCTAACATCTCGTAACCTCCTGTATACTGCACGACACAAAACTCGCCCCGACCTCAAAGATTCTCACGAGAGAAAAAACGGCTCAAATGGTCAAAAAAATTGCACAGTGTACGTCCGGCTTTACCTTGTTGTTGAATGTAGTCAGCATGGGGTGTCTCCTGTAGCATACCAGACAGTCTGTGCCGTCTCCGACATACTTTCCTATGCAAATTAGTAGGGATGCAACGGTACGCGGTAAAATCCCGGACCGTTCGGTCCTCCCTGCACGGGACAATCTACCCTCGTGTACCGCGGAACTTCGGTATTGTCATTATATTTGCGCTGGATGTTTTATTTCATGCTTTACACGGCACCAGGGTGCATTTGTCTGTCCAGGCAGATGAATTTCATTCCGTGTGCCCGCTCTAGTCTCGTCTGAAGCTGCTCACAGCAGACCCCCTGCCTACCCGCGAGTAAATATCCAGTCACAGGTTTGACCCGCCCCACTGAGCTGAAAGTTTGAGCAAAACAAGCGCTACAGAGAGAAACTTAGCCACGGCGACATGCGACGCGCCGTCTTCAAACAAACCTTCCGTGTGGGAACATTTCTGGTTTGCAGTTGAATATAAAGACGAGGAGAGAAAACGGTGAACTCAGAGGCTCACTTTATTTGACGCCACAACCACAACCCCTCACACAACACACTCCCGAGTCGGGACCTTCCTTGGACATCCTACAATTCCAAATTACGCGTCCCTCCCGGTCCCGCTTCGGTCGCCCTAGCCTCTCACTGACACCACATTGAAAAGGCATTTTAAAAGTGACATTTCTGTTGGTCTCTGAACATATTATTA
>SSNS01000032.1:2933110-3083110 GCA_006937985.1 Aphyosemion australe
GTGGTTGGCAGCAGTGTGCCAGCCGATGGCCCCCTCCATGAGGCCACCACAGCTCAGCAGAACGCCAGTGTAGCTTCTTCTGGGGAGAAAAACACTTAGAGAGAAAATAAAGTTAACAGCTGAAATAACAGGAAATAATGCAATTAGAGAGTGGTGGTAGAAGAGAGTAGCAGAGTGTGGAAAGTGGTCAGTATGTCCTCCAGCAGTCTAAGCCTATAGCAGCATAACTACAGAGATAACTCAGGATAACCTAGCCTTTTAGATGGAGGCATGTGGGAGGCAGGGCCAGGGAGAAAAGTCTTTAACGACAGTAGTCCCCTCTGTACACTCCACCTCCCTCTGCTCCCCACTCGTCTAAACCTGGGCTAACATCAGAATTTAACCATAAGCCCTATCAAATAGAAAAGTTTTGAGCCTAGTCTTAAACGTAGACAAGGTGTCTGCCTCACAGACTAAAGCTGGGAGCTGGTTCCACAGGAGAGGAGCCTGATAGCTAAAAGATCTGCCTCCCATCCTACTTTTAGATATTCTAGGAACCACCAGTAAACCTGCAGTCTGAGAGCCAAGTGCTCTGTTAGGAACATATGGAACAATCAGATCACTGATGTACGATGGAGCTTGATTATTAAGAGCTTTATATGTGAGAAGGAGGATCTTAAAATCTATTCTGAATTTAACAGGCAGCCAATGTAGGGAAGCTAAAACAGGAGAGATGTGGTCTCTCTTTTTAATTCTCATCAGAACTCTAGCTGCAGCATTTTGGACCAGCTGAAGACTTTTGACTACATTCTGTGGACCTCCTGATAGTAATGAATTACTGCAGTAATCCAACCTTGAGGTAATAAATGCATGAACCAGTTTTTCAGCATCACTCCTGGAAAGGATGCTTCTAATCTTAGCAATATTCCGAAGGTGGAAAAAGGAAATCCTACAAACCTGTTTAACGTGGGATTTGAATGACATGTCCTGGTCAAAGATTACACCGAGGTTCTTTACTTTGTTCTCGGAGGCTAATTTAATACCGTTTAGATTAGGTGATTGACTAAGCAGTTTCCTTTTCTGAGGTTCAGGTCCAAAGATGATAACTTCAGTCTTGTCTGGATTTAACAGCAGAAAGTTTAGAGTCATCCAGATTTTTATGTCTTCAAGACAAGCCTGTAGTCTACCTAACTGATTAGGTTCATCAGGGTTTATGGATAAATATAACTGAGTATCATCAGCATAACAGTGGAAGTTTATCCCATGTTGTCTAATGATTTTACCAATTGGAAGCATTTATATAGTGAAAAGAATTGGTCCAAGTGTAACCTGGGTGACTCACATCCAATGGGCTCTATGCAAGCTCCAACCTCCCCATTCCACACAAGACCGCACTCCTATGTCCAGTTGTCATAAGTCGTCGGTGAAGCTGTGACATGACTGAGAGTTTGGAGTTCACCCGGTGCTTACTGGAGTTACCAAAAGTTACCATCAATGATGTAAGGCAAATTTGCTCTTTGTTTAGATGAAAAAAAGAAAAAAGTGGTTCTCTCGATTCTTTTTAAAAACCTCTACCAATAACACGTCCGACCAAAAAGCCATAAGCAACTAACCTCCAGGAAGCACCGGGTGAACTCCAAACTCTCAGACATGTCACAGCTTCACTCACCACTATGGCAACCGGACATAGGAGTGCGGTCTTATGTGGAATGCGGAAGTTGGAGCGTGCATAGAGCCCATGGTGTAGCTTCATCAGGATGTTACCATGGTGAGCTCCTGTTGCAACTCAACCTAATAGGTGTCAGCTGCCCCTAATGAGCACCTGCTGCACCTCACCTCAGTTCTACCAGCTCAGACCTGAAAAGCACTGAAAGAGTCTGGTAAGGCTGCTGCTACATCTGAACTGCTGTGAATCCGCTCTAGAAGTCCTTTACTCGTTCCTGAACAAATTGTGAAGCAGGAAGGCAGACTGTCAACCAGGTAAGCCATTAGACTCTACTTTATGCCATGTCAGTACATGCTTGCCTGTGTTGATCAGTCTTCATGCCACCACAGACTCTGCCCTGGCTGTCCTCACCTCAGCTCTGGCCACCCTTCATTGTGTGTATGTGTGTGAAACCCTCAGTTCTCTGTCAGGTTTTTTTTTTTGGGACTGGGTTTTCATTGAAGTTTCTTTTTGGATTTGGAGTTTTCCCTCTCCTTCCATCCCTTGGGTCTCCTCCCTCATCGGATCTCCTCAGTTCTTCCCTGTGTGGATGGCGAGCTACCCAAACGAACCCTGGATGTAATAACTGGCACGGATGCCAGCATTGATGAAATAAAGATGTCCTCATCTGAGCATCTTTGACTTTTTCTTGACAGAGAAACCAAACAGGACTGAGTTGGGAGAGAGAAACCCTAAGGAGTACTTTAGTTTTGTGTGTGTATATATGTTTTTTCTTTACAGGTTTTGTAAATACGTTTTGTGTAAAATGTCACCAATACGTTCTTTTGTTGTGAAATACGTGTTTCCTTGCCTTTCTTGCATTCACAAAGGGGACTTTGGCTCCATAGTCGGGTTTACTTCTGATGCCCATACTTACCATCTGTGTGCCATGGTCAGATAATTTCCTAGCCCTTAAGTAAGCGTTACACAAGCACTGAACCCTGTGGTACTCCACAAGTAACTCTAGAGTATGAAGAAGATTTCTCATGTACATGAACAAACTGAAATCTGTCAGATAAATAAGATTTAAACCAGCCTAGCGCTGTTCCTTTGATCCCTACAGCATGTTCAAGCCTTTCTAAGAGAATATTGTGATCGACTGTGTCAAAAGCAGCACTGAGGTCCAACAAGACCAGAACAGACACAAGATTCTTATCTGAGGCCGTGAGAATATCATTTGTAACTTTCACTAATGCGGTTTCAGTGCTGTGATACTCTCTAAAACCTGACTGAAATTCCTCAAACAGATCATTAGTGTTTAGATGCTCACATACTCGATTGGCCACAATTTTCTCAAGGACTTTAGATAAAAATGGGAGATTAGATATTGGTCTATAATTCATTAGGTCATCTGGATCCAGAGAAGGTTTCTTAAGTAGAGGTTTAATTACAGCAACCTTAAACTCCTGCGGTACGTATCCATTTACTAAGGATAGGTTAATTATATCTAAAATGGGGGCAGTAACCAAAGGAAATGTTTCTTTAAATAATTTGGTTGGGATTGGGTCTAAAATACAAGTTGAAGGTTTAGATGAAGCTAATATTTTTGATAACTCTGAAAGCTCAACTGCATCAAAACAGTTCAAACACAGATGAGGTTCTACAGTTACCTCAGATGCTGCCTCACTTACTGAGGAAGAAGTCGTGTTGGGGAGGATGCTGATGATTTTGTTTCTAATAGAAACTATTTTATTAGTGAAGAATCCCATAAAGTCGTTGCTGCTGAAGGCTAAGGGAATAGCTGGCTCAGAGCTATGATTCTGTGTAAGTTTAGCAACTGTACTGAAAAGAAATTTAGGATTATTCTCATTCTCAATTAGTGACGAAGAATATGCAGTTCTAGCTTGTCGAAGCTTATTTTTATAAAGCACTAGACTAGTTGAGTCTAATATTACTAAAGGCTACGTTGAGGCTATCACTTTCAATGTCAACATGAATTTTAAAATCCCCCACCACAATGACCTTATCAGTTAGAAAATCAGAGGTCTGATCCAAAAGTTGAGAGTAGGGACCTGGTGGATAATGCAAAACTACAAACAAAAGTGGTTTTAGAGCTTTGCAATCTGGATTAGGAAAACTAAGAAGTAGATGTTCAAAAGAACTGTAACTATTAATTGGTAAGGGACTGATTAATAGATCTGAATGTGTCATGCAAAAGTGTGCATGCAGCCAATAAAATAGATGTTTAATTTGTGTTATTATTGTGTTCTTCAGTAGCTACATGTACAATAAGCTGCAGAAGAACAACCCACAACAACCTAATTTAACATGTTTCAAATAAAACTAATCACATCCCAGAGTTTGCTCTCTGCTGACCTGATAGTTCAGTAATACATTCTGATCCCAAAATAATACAAACCTGTCACCACCACATGGGGAAAAATTGATCTTGGTGTACAAATAGCTCTGAAAACAAACCAAAACAGAAAAATAGTGCCACAAATAGCAGCCTGGGACCAGTTCATCTCGTTCCTGTGGCAGCTTCAGGCTGCAGCTTAATGAAATATCAAACGTGTCAGCGAGTGATTTTAAATGGAGCCTCTCCACAAGC
The DNA here is from genome assembly GCA_006937985.1 of Aphyosemion australe. Lineage (NCBI taxonomy): Eukaryota > Metazoa > Chordata > Actinopteri > Cyprinodontiformes > Nothobranchiidae > Aphyosemion > Aphyosemion australe. Next base: position 2,937,346 of record SSNS01000032.1, read on the forward strand.
TTCAGAAATGAGGTAATTATTTTTCACCTGCGCTCAGTGTTTCCATCAGGTTTTTTTTTTTACTCAAACAGCTGAATTATTATTACAGCAGGAGCAGGTGCTCTCACCTAACGGAGTACCTGAATGCTGACAGCACATCCAGCAGTGACAGGGTCAGTCTGACTCTATAAGGGTCTCACGGGTCTTCAGGAAGAATTCAAACTAGTTCAGAAAAGAATCTAAAGGGGAGAAGAAAATATCTCGTTTCATAAATAGTTCAGTTAATTAAAAAAGCAGCTGTGCAATTTACTTTTCATATAGAAGTGAAAATGCTGAATATTCACCTTAATGATGGAATTAAAAACTACCCAAATGCAGCTGTATGCATCTTTATCGTTTCATTGATTGCTGCTTTTGCTTTTAATAGTTTTTACCTGGATTTCGTCTGTTTTGCTGAAACTCAGACCCTCTGCAGCATCTCTAATTGTCTGTGGCTCAGGAGTCACAGTCTCAGGTTCATCACCTGATCTGTGCGTCAGCGGGTTAATCCCCAGGTTCTGCAGAACCACACAAATAAGTCCAATGTGTTAATCTGCATGTTAATGAGTGTGTGACAGAGGAAAGGAGGTCAATGTGGGGAATTAAAAAAGAGCTGAATTAGCTCCGCTGCTGAATGTGAATAGATAGATAAACAGAGTAATTGAACAGTGGTTGCACAGGGTTGTAAATAAAGTGGAAATGAAGTGATAAAGGTGAATGCAAAACGTTGATTATTAGTATGATTCAGATATTTTATATTGGGATTCAATGCAGCCTCTTGAGTAGATGTCTGCAGAGCTTGTGATGGTCTCTGCAAAATATGAGTTCTGCATGGATTTTGGGGCATGAAAACACGTAACTGGGTTTTTGTGAGACCAAATATCCTCCCCTGCCAATCTAGGAAAAAAACTAGGGTCAACACCACCTTGTTTTCTGCAAAAAAATAAATAAAAATATTTAGTCCATTGTGAAGCACATTCATAGGCATTCCAAACCTGAAGGTGCCAGTAGTTCCCTAGATTGTCGGGGTCTTTTTCCAAAAAACATTCCTTGGATGTGGAATAACTTGGTGGTGAGCAATAACAAATAAAATAATAAATAAATAAAATAAAGAATAAAAAGCTAAAAACTGTTTGCATTTTTTGAAATATTTTGAATGCAACTTTGTTATATGTTAAATGGCCTGTATTTGGTATAGCACCTCCTCCTAGAACCCCCCAAGGCACTTTACACTACAATCAGTCATTCACCCATTCACACACTGGCGGTGACGAGCTACATCGTAGCTACAGCTGCCCTGGGGCTCACTGATGGAGGCGAGGTTGCCGTACACTGGCGCCACCGGTCCCTCTGACTACCACCAGCAGGCAATGTGGGTCAATTGTCTTGCCCAACGACAAAACGACAGCGACAAACTGAGCAGGGCGCTAACCTGCAACCTTCCGATTGTGGGGCAGGCACTTAACTCCTCTGCCACCATCGCCATAGCTAACCATTTTAGTAAATGTCCCTTGAACAGGGGAAACCTGTTCATCAGTTTGTTGCATTTGACAACAAAACTTCAAAGACAAAGCTCTTGTGGCTCAGCGATCAGCCTTGCATGTATAATTGGTATTGCCAGATGTGGTGTGCTACTGAAGCAGTCCTCACGCTGTCAAACGCTTCCTCTGTCAGAGCATTTCCAAAGGGGGCGGGGGTGTTTATCCCAGGTTTTTCCAGTATTATTAGATTCAACAAGGTATGGTGAACCTGCCATGGCTGCCCCATTTTACACTACACTACCCACAGCAGCACTCCTCTGGGACGCGTAACTCCGTCTTTTCACACCTGATGTTATGATCTCAGCAATCTTTCCCCGACAGATGTGACATCAGGCTTAAAAACCACCTCTGATCATTCAGCGTGCGACGGGACGAGTCACGTTTAGATAATAAAAGTTTAACGAGCATCATGGAGACACTCTGTCTGAGTGACAAGCAGGGCATTAATAACAGACAATGAGCATTGTAATAGCTAATTGACCGCTCATTCATGTCCCGAACATAATGTCCTGAAAAGAGAGGAGGGAGGCGGAGCAAATGAGTGTGTGTTTGTTTTTGTGTGGAAGTACAGAACAACAATAAATCACACGCTTATCATTTCTGAGTATTTTTCACTCTTTTCTGACAAAGAAAACCCCGGCGCTGTTTCTTAGAGATAGAACCAATATTAGATGGATTTATATGGTGTGTTCTCTTGAAAGCAGGCTTTATTTCAAAGTAATCTTGCAGTAGCAGTGTGGGGAGCGTGGCTAAAAGCTGCATCTGATCCCCAGATTACACTATTACTCACTCAATCTCCTCTGAGATAAGTTGAAAAAAAGAAATCCTTTGGTTAAAATATTTATCCCATGTTTGAGCGTAAGTTCTCTTGACTATTAGGATGTATAACGCTGCTCTCACATTGGTTTTCATTAAAACCCCGATGTGTGGCTGCATAATTTATATATTTAAGTGCTTTTCGTACCAAATAGAGTAGCAAAAGTGATTTGAAATGATGCATTGGATAAATTAAATTGCACTTATGAGCTTTGAGCAAGTTTTCAGTTGTGCAACGAGGCAAAAAAGCAGGAAAATTGCTGCTATTTACATCCACAGATGATCTGCTGTGACAATTTTTAAAATGGCATGCTCATAATTACCAGAAACAAATGCTACATCCCAATTTTGACCTTTATTTTATACTAAATAAAAAAATTTTTTATGGCTTTATAGAAGGGAAATCAATATTCTATTATTATTTTATGAATTTGTGTCATTCAAAATAACTTTATCAGCACTTAATAAATTATTCAGACAAGTAGAGGCCATCACAACCCCGACGGGCCTGCAGATTCAAATTTTCATGAGCACTCGCCACAAATAGCAGCAGCAATATTACTTCCAATACAAACAATCCTGATAAACCCTCTACTAGCACATGCTAGGAAACTCACTGCTTCAACAGAATATGCTGTAGGAAATTGTAAACGTGGGACGTGGAGCACAAAGGCCCATTTCAGAGTGTTCTCTCAAAGATAAATCCCCTGGCATCATCTTTTTTCTCCCACCACTGCCTCCCCTTTTTTTCTCCAGCCATTTCCTCTCATTACCGACCGCAGAGAGTACAGCGAGAGAGAGGCCGCAGCTGAACATCTGATCTCTAATGAAAACAACTCACCACCTCCATTCCTGCAGCAGATGCATCAAATGAGACAGGAATTCCTAAATGAAGCCAGATAGAGATGTTGTGGGTATCAAATGACCGAGGTTTAAGTGTTTGACATTACAAGTGAAATGCACGGCAGACGAACAGGAACTAAAGTTCATTACACGTCATTTGCAGGGCGTTTAATTAAAATTTGTCCTTTTGTTAATGTAGTAAAAAAAAGGATTCCTGCTGCTGTGCGCATGCGTGCATGTGTGTGTGTTGCCACCATCATCCATCCTCTTTTTTCCTTCTTACAACTCTTCCTTTCTAAGCTGTGAGACAAATCAAATTGTTCTCTTGAAAGGGTGGAAGTATGAATTACCAGCTTGTCTGTCTGGAAGTCATCTGACACATATTATGTTCTCATATAACTCCCATCACAAAGCAATTTCGTTCTTCTTGAGTCATGATGGCTGTTTCTGTTTTCTTCTCTTTTCTTGCCTGGGAACTTTAAAGGGGGCTATTATGCAAAACTCAGCTTTTGCATTCTTTTTTTGCAGCCATGTGGGTCTTTACTGCATCTATCAACACTGCAAACATGGCAACAAACGTCCATCTGTTTTTTGCCAGTGTTTGGTTTTAGGCAGGGGTGGAAAGAGTACTAAAATATTCTACTCAAGTAAAACTATAATTACTTTAATGAATTTGTACTCAAGTACAGGTAAAATTACCTGTCTCAAAATCTACTCAAGTAAAAGTAAAAAGTAGCTCATTTCAAATGTACTCTGAGTAAAAATTACTTAGTTACTTTTTTGACTGTATGAGGACGGCCTCTTCTGAATAATTAAAAAAAGACAATAGGGTATATAAATCTCGAAGCTGTTTTTAATGAAAAGAACAAATATGCACATTAAAGGCAGTTAAACTGCAAACCAGCAAATCAAATTAAGTTATGGTCACAGTCATAAGTCCTGACTGCCCCCCCCCCCCACACACACACACAAACGTTTACCTGTCAAAAATATAGAACAAGACAAATGAACTTAGAAGGTTTAAACTGAACCATACAGTAGCTGCCTGCAACAATGATGGGTTTTATTTTCCCTGCCCTACTGTTCATTTGTGTTCATCGATATATATCTTATTGTACCATTAGCGCCAGTTTGTTCTCCTACTTACCCATCATTCATTGCAGTGTCAGGTGGTCACTCACTGACCACGGGACATTCCATACAGAAGTTCAACTCACCTGCTCAGACATCACTTCATTCCCTTTCACGAGCTCTGATCTTCTTAGATGATCCATCCAGTCATCCAAGTGGAGTCTGTCAGTGTTTCTTATTATTTCCTTCATCCCTCGTAACACAAATTCTCCCGTAAATGCGATGCACTGCACGACTCACCTTTAGCGTCTGCAGCACTTCCGTCGTTTAACCCAGTATAGACATAAACACATAGACACCCCATTAAGCTCTGGATCACTGTCAAAGTGCATAATGAGGCTTCTACATTTATATATGTCTATGCTCTTGTCTCGGCTGTCTCTTCTCTGTGTCACTCATCCAGTGCTGACCATGGAGCAGTCAGGCAGCCGACACAGTATACTTACAAAAAAAGTACTTAAGTAAAAGTAAAATTACAGATTTTAAAAACTACTTAAAAAGTACAAAATACACAAAAAACTACTCAATTACAGTAATGCAATTACATGTAATTCATTACTTTCCACCTCTGGTTTTAGGAATTATGGGGCTAAAACAAGTCGTTTCATAATGTTCCCATTTGTGATGTCACAAATGGGAAAATTGGCATAGAAGGATCAAAACTAGCGAGTCCGCTTTGAGCAACTGTTGCCAGTTACAGATCAGCACCAGAAGATTCTAGATGATGAGCAAAGACACGGTAAGTTCATAGGTAGATAAGTACATTTCACTGTCATATCGAGTTGTTGGAATTTGAAAAATGTATATTTTTAGAGGCGACTATTTTTTCTAATTCACTGTTAGCAATATTAGCTCAATGTTAGCCTCTAACCTTCTTTACCCAATAGTAGAGTAAAACAAAAAGGACGGAGTGGCTCCTCGGGGGTACAAGAAATAACTGCTAAGCCACTCCTTTTACTGGCTAACATTGTTTTCTACAACGCTGTTGCTCTTTGCTAGCCAGTGTCGAATTACGAATGTCTGCGTGAATCTGCATTTGCTGGCACAGACTTGGCAACTCCATGGGATCAAATATGATTGGCTCTGGAACCAGGAAGAATAAACTGTAAATAATGACTATGTCCCTTCCAAAATGATTGAGGCAATAAACTGTTTTGTTATTATTGGACTGTAAATTTTTTACTTATTGTACCTTTAACTTAACACATTTGCTAAAGAGGCAGACAGTTACAGTCAATCCACTAAAACCCACCATCTGCCTAAATGTGAGTGCATTTACTCCTGTTGATAAGCTAATTTTGATGAATGATGCAGCAGCTGATGTGTACATTCTGTCTCCTCCATCCAACCAGCCTCTAAAAGCATGTCTGATTCATTTTTTAACAGAACATCTTAAATCCACAACCTCATGTCTTTAAGGAAAAGTTCACAAACTCTGGGGAGGCTGACAGTTCTGTCCGATGTGTTTAATCTGCAGCTGTCTTTCTGCTCCGAGGACAAATTGTTTAAAAGATTTTTTTAAGTGTGAAAAGCGAACAAGTCACTCAGATTATAATGCTTGACATTTACTGTGACATTCAACAGGGACGTCTGACTTTTCTGCTCACAGGTTTTCTTCATGTAAACAGATATGTGAGTGAGAGCCCTAAAAACGCAAAGTTTGACCTAAATGATGTGAAATCAGCACTCTTTCAGATGGAAGGGCTGCGAACAGCATGTCCTCACCAATCAACAGCTTTGTGAGTTACAAGTGATAATTGCCATCCGGCAAGGAAATGTACCAGAAATAGTTGTGTTTTTCAACGTCTGTGATAAATTTGGAGAGCAGAGCAGGTGGGAGAGCTGATGGGGGTCAAAGTTGTGATCTCACAGCGTGAAGAAAGCAGTTTAAGGTAAAGGTTTAGTCACGGTGCAGAAAAAAGCTTCTAAGCTCAGTTTGGAATCGCTAATGAACTAGCATGCATTCTATTTTGGACTGCAAGGTGAAAACAGCAGCAAGAAAAAGCCCATGTGAAAAATCTAAACGAAGAATGTTTGACACAGCTACATGATTTTCATCTTTGCATTTTATTTTATTGAGTATTTGACCACCTGTCAGTGAGGATACAAAATGCAAGCAAACATCAATTTAACTTTCCACTTGCCTTTGTTACTGAATGCTTTCAAGAGAAAACGAACGTCATGAGCACTGAATTCCTTTTATAAATCATAAAAAGCAAGAAAACATGAATTTTTGCTTAGAAACCAAAACATCTTTGAATGAAATAGAAGTTTTAACAGATGCTCTGGCTCCTTTATTCACATAGAGGAGATTGAAACGCAAACCGAATGTAATTCTGCTCGTTGTTGATAGTTAATGCGGCTGTGTTTGACAGGAAGCCAATTGTCAGCAGAGACCAGAGCGCCTGTAAGGCAGGTCAGCATCATGCTGGACTCACTGGGTAAAATGGCCAGAGGCTAACATTGACCACCTCATATATTGTGAATCAATAGCACAAACAAGAATGAGCTACTGGCAAGCTGTGTGAGCGATAGAGCATCAGTGCATACAAACATACTGTACTGTTTACTGTAGAACAGGGGTATCCAATCTGTGGGGCGGGGCTCATTTGTGGCCCTCGGAGTGGTTTTGAGATGCTGCGTGTTTATTGTTTTGTCGAGCAACTAAATAAAAAATCACAGTAACATTATTTTTGTTTTTTTAAAGAGCAAGTTCATTGAGAAACCGATTTTTACTTGTTATTTTTTAAATATGATCAACTCTGAGTTTCATATGCAGGCTGAACGTGAAAATAGTCTTCTACCACTATTTCCTGCATTAGCCGTCAAAAGAAAATAGACGGGAAATGCTCAAGTCAGGAAAAGCCACACAGCTTTACGTCACACTGTAAATAAGCATTCATGGATTGACCCACCTAGATTCACGACCGCGGAAGGCTGTTGTTGATTTAGCATCCAGGAGCGAGCAGAGAGCGTCTCGGCTAGTAGAAGCTAACCGTTAGCATTAGCAACTCCACAACATGGCGGAAGTCTTTCAGGCTTGAGTTATTTGTGGAGATAAAACATCAACGTTGCAGAGCAAAGGAAGGCAGTGGAAGAGTCACACTTCTGTTAGCCAATCAGAAGTGAGATGTCCAAAAATCATAAATATTAAGACTACAAATCCTGCTGTTTTCTGCTCCCCACTCCTCCAACTAACATCTGCTTTCTGAAACAGGAGCGCCAGAGCTTTCTTCTACATAGAACAACTCACAAGTCATTCATTTGTAGTAGAGACTGCAGCAAATGTGTTGAAATAACAAGTGAAGAGCTTTAAAATATAATGAAAACATCCATCCATCCATTTTCTTCCACTTATCCGGAGTCGGTTCGCGGGGGCCGCAGCTTAAGGAGGGAGGCCCAGACTTCCCTCTCCCCAGCCACTTGGGCCAGCTCCTCCGGGGGAATCCCAAGGCGTTCCCTGGCCAGCCGAGAGACATAATCTCTCCAGCGTGTCCTGGGTCTTCCTTTGGGTCTCCTCCCGGTTGGACGTGCCTGGAAAACCTCACCAGGGAGGCGTCCAGGAGGCATCCTAACCAGATGCCCGAGCCACCTCAACTGGCTCCTCTCGATGTGGAGGATTAATGAAAACATAGTCTAATTTATATGTACTTTCAACTTGGTATTTTTGGTCCCATCCATCCATCCTTTTTAAACTAGATTGGCTCTTTCAATGTCTCCGATTGATGCTCTGTGGTTGACTGACTCCCATCATTATGCTGAAGATCAATCCATCATTATCAGTCACATCCACTTTTTCCCCCTTGTTAGGAGAATGGATAGGGAATTCTCCCATTCTTGTCAGGAAATGCATCAGAGTTTATTGCAGTCTGCCCCATGTGAGGGCTCATCTGTCTCCCAGCTCTTGCATTAAGGCCTCACACCTTAATAGCACTCTAAATCCTACAGAATCAAGCCACAAATTGCGTCAAGAGGCATTTAGTTTGTCTGGACATCATGTTTCCTATTTCCAAAGAATTTGTAGCTTTCTTATTATTACTATTTTATATTGTAATAAACATATTTTCATAGTTATTGGTCTTGTTTTGTTCAAAAAATATACAATGAAGGAACATAATTAAAGCACAATATGTGTCAGAAAAGTGCATATTATACATACAGTTAAAGTGTGACCAACAATTTGATTTCAGCTTGTATTCAAGTCTCATTTGGAGCAAAGAGAATGGTCACAGATGTCAGTGTTTACAACAACAAAAAAGCACAGTCAGTTCCCCGGTGATCCCAATACACCAAGGTTATTTTGCTGTGCCTGAACACCTATCTATCAGATATCAGCACCTGCTATAACATCTAAAATGAGAGGAGAGAATAGCTCTATCTATCTATCTATCTATCTATCTATCTATCTATCTATCTATCTATCTATCTATCTATCTATCTATCTATCTATCTATCTATCTATCTATCTATCTATCTATCTATCTATCTATCTATCTATCTATCTATCTATCTATCTATCTATCTATCTATCTGCCTGCCTGCCTGCCTGCCTGCCTGTCTGTCTGTCTGTCTGTCTGTCTGTCTGTCTGTCTGTCTGTCTGTCATCATCATCATCATCATCATCATCATCATCATCATCATCATCATCATCATCATCATCACACACATAAACATATATATATATATATATATATATATATATATATATATATATATATATACTTATTTCCAGATATGTAAAGCCTTTTTGTGTATTTTATTTTATTTTGTTTTATTTACAGTTTTTCTCAGTTGCTTTGGTGCGTTTCTCAGATCAGAATTAAAATTCTCATAACTATTAGTTCTATCTCCACAACATTTAGTCATTTGTGCACATCATAGTAGCAATTTCTCCTTTCTCTGAACAAACTGCAAATGATTTTGGACATGTATCAGTTGCTTTCATACATTTCTCAGCTGTTTTTTGACATTTCCATTTGCTTATGTCATGTCAGTCAAAATTAATTATACTTATGGATGCTGAATAGTCGTTCTCAATAAAACTAATAGTCTTACTTTCATTACTTTAGTCATTACACACAAAATTGTTGAACTAGTTATCAAATGTCACATATTAGTCGTCTGTTAAGCAAATTCTATACCTTTCATTATCAGTTTTTCCTGGAAATGTCTCCTAAATTGAGCAATTGATCTCAGGTGAATTTCAGCTCTCACTCATGAGGAGGTGTGTGAAATTCTAGTTGAAACCAATGACAAACAACTTGTTCACTGTCAATCATGGATGAATCCTGTGAATCCTCAATTGGCAAGCATATATGAACTGAGCAGGAGCATATCTTTCTTTTGCACAATGCTGTAGAATTACAAACACTTCTGTACAGTAAAAATGAGAAACGTACATTTTCAGTGTCTCAGTTACTCCCAAAACTCCCATAACATCTACAGTAACTTTACTGCACATTTCAAATGGCTGTACAAGTAGGGCATAGTGCTGTCTTGAGCATTTTCAAGTGTCACCAAATATGTTTGCAATGGAAAACACTGAAATTATAAACTGTCATAGTGAAAACATGACAAAGCCATTTGACTATCTTGTTCATAGAGATGGTGTCAAGACTTCTCATTTTGATGGCACTGACAGTTTCATTGACATGAATACTTGCTTTTGAGGAATGGATTATCCATTCTGAGCATGTGACGTGCTTTTGCAGGCTATCCACTAGGTTTTGCAGTTTGCACTAATTGTTTTGAGAAATGCACTAACTGCTGTGCAAATGTTAATAGTGTTCTGAGAAACGCACCAAAGCGACTGAGAAAAACTGTATTTTACACGGGCTCGTGTCTTGTTTGCGCAGTGATGCGCATTTTCGACGCAGAATGTCATGACAGAAGCTTAACCTTTGACCTCTCTTCGTCACGAGCAGCTTGAACCAATCGCTGTGGTCGTTGCTGAAAGGTGCTCGCATTTATCAGAGGTTCTCGTCAACATGGTAAGTGTAGCCGCTCAAAAGAAAAGTTCTGGAACAAAAATAATACCGTCTTAAGTTGGCAGCGGTTCGAATGAGATTTTATTCCTCTTTTCGTTTTCAAATCCATGTGTTTACCTCTGCTGCGAAGGAGAGCGATGCTTTGTTGTAGACCACGGGTTAGCATGTGTGTGTTAGCATTGAGCTTAGCCGCATATCATGTCATGGCGTAGTGTATAACCTGGAACAAAAGCTGCAGTGCGAAACGTAAACTACAGTCAACTCCAGAGGCGTTTTAACTTGTTAATGTGTCACATCATTAAGAACTCTTAACAGTGTCACCAGCGTGTGGTGTAAACAGGCGCCATTTATTAACCCATTAAACTTTCGCGTTCGCCTTTAATAATTGTCCCAGGATTTAGACGGAGCCCCTGGTAATTCATAATCAAAACTAGCTCCAATCTTTGTTAGGACTCGTAACCACCATTGCAGAAAGGTTGTGTGTAATAATTTAAAAGAAGCTCGGACTAATTCAGTGTAATGCGGTATTTCTAATGTAATTTAAGCACATTTTTTGGGAAAATTTTTCATTGCAATCCAGTATTTTAGCTATTACTACATCTTTGGTGTTGATGGGAAATGTGATAACTCTATTTTACTATTATTAACTTTATTTTACTTTTTTTCATTCATGAAAATATTTAGCCAAACATATGTAAAAAGAACATGGAGCGTAGATGTACAAAATGAACAAAACTGATGTCACCAGTCAGAAATTGGAACAAGTGACTTGATTCATGGAATCTTTTAGAACTGCGGTGCAAAAACAACATTTTTAAAGCAGATTTTTACTCCCGTGCAGCAGTTTTTACATAAAGCATTGTAATAGCTGTGGAACTAACTTGGCTACAGAGAGCTACAGCAACAGAGATCCTAACATCACTGAAAATTGCTTCTAGTGACCTCTGACCTTTCAGGCTTCTACATTACAAGTTGTACCATCGAAATGAATGATGCACACTGCTAATTTTCTACTAAAGCTGTGGTGTTCTTATTACAGTCTTCATCAGAGAACAGTACTGCTTCGAGCCAAGCGGCGTCTTATCCAGCTGTACCCCCTGCAGCGATACCTCCACCATATGTGAGTTACAAAAAGTTTTATAACAACTGGTTTTTGTTTGTTTTTTCTTATTTCCTGATATCATGTAATGTAATACCATGACTAGATGGGGCCGCCAGGTATACCTCACTACCCTGCCATGGGAATTCCTCCTATGGCCCAGCGACCACCCAGTATGACTCCATTGCCACCTGGTATAATGCCCCCTGGCATTATGCCACCTATGGCTGCACCACCAATGGGACAGGTAGGCTTCTGTTTTTGTTTAAAAATATATTTGGTACAACATATTTGTGCATTTGTAGCTCTTTATCATTTCTTTGTTCCAAACATTACATGTAAATCAGATTTGATCCGAAAGTCAACATATATAAACACTTAAAATAGTCTTAATACAATGTTAATTAACCGGTTGACTAATTACTTCTAATAATCTCATTCCCCTTTTTGTTTTAAATTAAAAACCAAACAAGCATCTTTTTTTGTCCACTTTGGTAAGTGCATGTGATGTTGATGCACTGAAAAATGTGTGATTCTTTTTAGGAAAAGGTGTCACCAATTTGAGAAGTTGAGATGAAGTTCGGTGTGTCTCTTCACATAGCTAAATAAGAAAAGCACGCTCGGCTTCAGTCCCACCTTTTTCCTCCAAGTTACAACACAGACACCCTTTCTCACACTGTGTCTTAATACTTGGCACCTTCACTAGTTTGGTTTCAAAAGTTGCAGATGAGTGTTTCACGACGCTTCTTTTATTAGATGGCAGGCATGATGCCACCCATGATGCCAGGGATGATGATTCCTCCTCGTATCCCAGCTGCGTCTGTACAACCAACGGGACCGGTAATTTTTATCACAACTTTTATTTCTTCTTTTTATTTCTGAGGCAGGGTGTTTTATGCTTCACATGTCTTAACAATAAACTGCAGTCTGTTCGATGCTAAATGAAACATTTGCACGGATAAGTATCTCTCTTATAGTTGATGTAAAGTTGATTTTTGAGATGTCTGTCTTTTTATGAAAATCTTTTACACCTTGCTTTATGATGGTTTTGTAGCCTGATGTTTGCAGTGCTTGGATCTATAAGTTATATGTGAACATTTTAGGAGGAAATGTCTTGAAAAAATTACTGTTATGTGTTATTTGATGATTCTGGGACTTCATTTCCCATGATGCCCGGCCATATCAGCTCACAGGTGTTTTACATCAATTAGGTGTTAAGATCTGATTGTTTACTTCTGATGAAGGTCTTTTGACCGAAAGCTTGATTAAAACTTTTCTACTGCAGATAGAAGTGGGCAGATTTTTTCCTTTTTGATAGTTGATGTAAAGAAAAGAAATCAGAACCTAATCAGTGAATTTATTTCAAACGAGTCACTTTTGTTGAATGTTTTTGGCTTTAAGTCATCTTAATAGATGAAAATAAACATTATTTCCCTTATAAAATCATTTGGCTTAATAAGGTATGAGTTTATTGGTGCTCCGACATCCAGATGGTAAGCCAGTGATTCCCAAACTTTTCAGGTTTTCACACTCACAAAACAGCAATTGTCTAAGACATTTGACCCCAGATATCTCTGATTTAACAAAAAAAAGCTAAATCAGGACATAAAGAAAAATGCTTGAGCTCATGTTCACTAATATTCATTTATGACCATTTAGTTGAGTTGAGTATGCTACAAATATAACTTCAGCAATTTTTTTTAATATATATTTTGATATCTGGAATTCATCTCAGGTTAGGGTTAGTGTAGTTCTTGGTGACCCACAGTAGGGTCACAACCCTAAATTTGGGAACCACTGGCATTAGCAATGTAAAATCTGTTTTTATTTCTCTTGGATTTGTGGGATTGTGTGAACAATTAAAGAGGACCTAGAATGTAAACCAACATTTTCCTTGTTGTTGTTGAATAAGACAGCTTGGGTGGTCAACAGTAGCATGCCAAAAAGTCAAAGCCGTGTGTGACCTACTTTTTATGTAAATTAGAAAGTTGAAAAAGGCGAGAGAAAACCTCCTGTTCTGAGAAAACCTTCCTTAACACGTCACAAGGGGGAGCCACGCCTCCTCAAACCTGCATGTGTCTGAGGCCTTCTGGGGAAACCAACCAATCAGCATGTCCTGGCCGAGTGGGAGGGGTCAACAGCTCATTTCACTGAAGGCCTGAGTAAGGGGGTTTAGAATGGCCTGTATCAGGGCTCCTGGGACAGATGAAAACCAAAAGAAATGTTCTTATGCTTTTTGGAGGCTCAAAGCTCTGTTTTAGATTGTTGATTAATTGCATTCTAGGACACCTTTAAAAAAAGAAAATGCAGTTTATTCTTAAGTGTATCTGTCTTTGGTAAATCACAAATAAATATTCTTTTTCTCCACAGCCTGGTGTTGACTCCACAGGTAAAATACACAATTTATCATTTTAACAAATCACTTTTTTCTTCATTTGTATTCATTGAAAGTGCAATATCTGATTGTTTTTGTTTCTTTATTTTTGCAGCAGCAGCGCCTGGAACAACCGTACGTTTATCACTGCTTCCTTCACATCCATTCAGCCCAGGTTTTTATATTTTAATGTCTGTTTGTTTGATTCGTCTCTGCAGAGTACTACCAACGGCTCGCCACAGGACGACCAGCCAAAAAAGGTTTGCGCATTTTCAAAACAAAACAACTTGTGTTGTTTTATTTAAAATCAAGTGGTTTTAAGACGGAAACAGCTGATTTAGAGTGTTTTTGCTTGCCTTAGAAGTCGGTGTGGACAGAACACAAATCACTAGATAGGAAGACCTATTATTACAATACAGAGACCAAGCAGTCCACGTGGGAGAAGCCGGATGAACTCAAGTCTCCTGCAGAGGTACGAGACTTTATCGTTTATTTAATGCCCTGCACAACACCTGGCTTTATAATTAGGAATAAAGCCAGCTCCATCCATTATAAATATACCAGATTGAATAGTGAATTCTAACTTTAAGTTCAAGTACAGTTTCCTTATTTATATATATTTTTCTTTTGTAGCAATTACTGTCCAAGTGTCCTTGGAAGGAGTACAAGTCTGACACTGGGAAGCCTTATTATTACAACTCTCAGACAAAAGAGTCCAGGTGGACCAAACCCAAAGAGCTGGAGGACCTGGAAGGTAAACAAAAGGACTAACCTTCCAAAATGAGCAGTGCACTCTTTTTGTTGCCATGTTCAGAAAATGCTATAATGCCTAGATGGGTTCTGGAAGCTTCTTGAGTGCATTTCTTTATAATGAGCTTTAAGATGAAAGCAGAAAGCCTTATTTAACTCTCTTTGGATCTCTGTTCCAGCTATGATCAAAGCAGAGGAGAATGGGTAGGAACTCATATATTTACCTTATTTCTGTTATTTGTAGCAGCATGATTATCTGGATTCAGACGCTCGTTTTAACCATTTTGGTTTGATTGCAGAACAACAGAGACGGTGGCTCCTGGAACGACAGCAGCTCCTGCAGTTCAAGCTGATACTACAGCCGCTATGGCGACCGCGATGGAGGTGGAAACTGCAGCAGCAGTCTCGGAGGAGCAGCCGTCCCCGGTGACCGTAAATCAAACAGCTGAGGTCAAGGCTGAGGATGCACCTGTGACGTCCTCGGAGAGCGCAGTCATCACAGAAAGCACAGCCAGGTAAACAGTTACGGGTCAGATTTAGAAGTGAAAGTTTACTTTTTGAGAGGAAATGTTGTTGCAGGGGATTTTCTCACCTGTAGCTTTTACAGAGGCATGGAAAGGGAGGTGATTTTTCTAAATGATGCAAAAGTTAAAGAACAGATCACACAGAGGTCGGCAGCTTTATTCTAGTGGAATGATTGAGCTTTGAACTCTCTCTCTCTGGTTATTATGATTCTGCTGTTCTTCTATGTTTTATTTTTATCTTAACCTTCATTTTTTAAATTTTTGATGCTGATCGTCACAAGTTTGTCACAGGCTTGTGTTATTTGTCATTTGTTTATTTTCACCTGCACTGGTGTGAAGCCAGTGTTTCATTTGACAAGACATTTTAATTTAGATTTTTGATTAAAATTCTTTTTAATTTTAGTCAAAAGTTAGTTATCCAATTTGTTTTGGTTTTACTTTTCTTTTAGTCAACAAAAAATAGGTATATTGAACTTATATGTATTATATCATCTCTTCTGGTGCCATAATTTTCAACTTCTGTAAAGGAAATGGCAACTACACCTACTTGAAACTAATATAATATGAAAAATTCACATTTTACACTTTAGTTCACTTTGGAAAATACCAAAATACACACTGACAGTTTGAAATTGTGATTCTCAATAATAAAAAATTAACTAATGGTAAATGGCCTGTATTTGTATAGCGCCTTCTTAGGGTTCTACAACCCCCCAAGGCGCTTCACAACACAATCAGTCATCCATCCATTCACACGCTGGTGGGGATGAGCTACAACGTAGCTACAGCTGCCCTGGGGCGCACTGACAGAGGCGAGGCTGCCGAGCACTGGCGCCACCAGTCCCTCCGACCACCACCAGCAGGCAAGGCGGGTTAAGTGTCTTGCCCAAGGACACACAGCAGCATTCTCTGGCCGGAGCCGGGATCGAACCTGCAACCTTCCGATTACTGGACAACGCGCTCTACCTCCTGAGCTACTGCTGCCCACTAATCTGTAAATTATTAGAAATATTAATTTGCTACGTATAAACAAAGGAAAAAAAGGTGCATCGTGACATATTTTAGCAAATTTAACCATAAAAGAAATTTACTATAAATTCGTATTAATCACATGCATGCAGCATACCTTTACAAACTCATAAGTTGTCCATATTACATGACGAAGAGGACACAGTTATTGGGGATTGACCGATCAGTCAGCTGATATATCAGCATTGGCCAATAAACCTTAGTAAAGCGATTTAAAGTCAGGCCCATCCCTGGTTGTGCTGCAGAATCACATCTTCATAATAACGCCCTGAAAATGAATAAATTCTTTTTATAGATCAGTTTTGAATAGTTAATGCTTGGTCGGTTAATTGATTTGTTTGATCAGCTTTAATTAGATGTCTGATTTTAACACTGAGTCGTGCACAAAATTAAGATTTAACAGTTTGTTAAATGCAGAGTTCAAAAACTGATTCAGCTTCAGACATTTTGTACATCAGCTGATGTTATTGTGACATTTTAGCATGAAAATTAGGTGGAAATCATCTAGATATCAGCCATGAAAACCGACCCTAAGAACCACATAACGGTCATCGGCTGACCCTGATCTCTACATGTCGGCATCAGTGTTGGAAATAGATAAAAACAATATTGGTTAGGGATGCACATTTTCCAAAATTCCTTTAACCGGTTATTGACGCCCCATAACGATTAATAGCCGGTTAACCGGAAACCAGCCATTTTCGTCCACAAAAATATATTTGTGATTAACAAAGGTGAACATTTTTAATCAACACTGTGTGAAGCAGGTGAAGAAGATGCTGACCATGTAGCATCTGCAGCCAGATGCAGACGGGGTTTATTCAACTTGTGCCAACTAACAAAAACACACTGAAGTCTGATCAGACCACATCACTCTAAACCAGAGATATTCGGTCCTGATCATCGCAGGTAAACATAGGAAACATGCAGGTGGTGGCCGTCGAGGACCGGGATTGGAGATCTGTGCTCTAAGCTAGTGCAGCTTCCTTTCTGCTTTAACATCATAAACAAAAACAACACATCAAATGGAAATTAGCAGCGCTTGTGTCATAATCCAGTCTGAGTAAAGCATGAAATTTTACTTTGGATGCAAGAAAGTTAGAAAGTAAATCCAAATTCCAGCTGACTAGTCGTACAAGTTTAATGCAGTGACCTTGTTTCACTGGTGTAATGTAGGCGAACAGCTGGAGTTGATGCTTCTCCATGTTCCCAGTAATTCCAGTAATGCCTTTTTTTCCCCTTTGCTCTCAGCGTTCAAGTCAAAGAAGAAGAACGGCCTGAACTTCAGAAGAAAACGTACAAGTGGAACACAAAAGAAGAAGCCAAGCAGGCCTTCAAGGAGCTGCTGAAGGAGAAGGTAGGTCCAGCTGGAGATCAAGGGCTAGGGAACATCTCATCCCAGAAGCTCCTTTAGGAAATGTAGCAAGATGCTGAATATAACAGATTATGAAAATCCTTTGATGCGTAACATCTTATCTGGGTTTCTGAGGACCCTTAAAACGCCTTAAATTAGATTTTTCATAATTAAGTCTTAAAAACATCACAGACCCAATAAAAGGTGGCTTTGTTTTATTTGGAAATCTCTAATTTGGTGTTTTTGTGTATGAGACAGGCATGAGAGGAACCCCCAACATTTATTCAGGTGTGTGTGACGAGGAAGGCTGTTGTTGATTTAGCGTCCAGTGAAGAGCAGAGAACGTCTCGGATAGTAGAAGCTAACCGTTAGCATTAGCAGCTCCACCACAGAGCAGAACTCCTCCAGGCTTGTGTTATTTGTGCAGATAAAATGGAGTCAGTGGTAGAGTCGCTCTGCTGGTAGCCAATCAGAGGCGAGAGTTCCAATGCTCTGGTTGTCCCTGAGACACGGATGCTTCAGGTTTTCTGTGGAGTTTGTGTACTTTTGGACATCCCACTGACAGCTGAACCTCGTGTTATTACAGATCTCCTCTGTGTTTATCAACCCATCCTTTGATCTAATCCCTGCCCCCCCTGTCATCTCTCTTTATCCCCAGGGAGGTGTGTTAAGCTCACCTCCTGTTGCCGTGGACGCGCCGTGTTTCCAGCTGCAGGGCCGCCCACCTCAAATGTTGCTAAATTTAGACCCTTTTTAATTTTGTGCACAAAGCTCTCCTCTGAGATTCCTCGCTGCTTCCTTGAAGATCCTAATGGGTCTGTCTTTATGATTAGCTTTATTGGATCACAGGCAGGAGGGGTTGGCTGGGATTAGGACGGTGAGAGAAAGTGGCATGCTCCAGTGAGTTAGAGTAGCTGTGACAAGTGATGAGATGGAGGCGCGGGGTGGAATCGGTTCATAATGGATGGAGGAGTCACTTTCTGGGCGCTTGTATAGGCCCGTTTTGAATTATTATACACCTTACCACCACATTTATCAGTCATTTATAAACTGTTGCCTCGAAGCAGAGAAACTTGTTTTTTTGTATATTTTCTCCCCCCAGCCGATTATTTATTGAACTGGATTGAATGTTTTTGTTCTTTTAGGGCGTAGCGTCAAACTCCTCCTGGGAGCAGGCCATGAAACTGATCATCAATGATCCTCGCTACAGGTGCAGTATTCCCAGGATTCCCAATATTTACCATAACAAGCTTCATCTCTGACCCTCACATTTAATATTCCTGGACAGCGCTCTCCCGAAACTGAGCGAGAAGAAGCAGGCGTTCAATGCCTACAAAGTCCAGACGGAGAAGGAGGAAAAGGAGGAAGCTCGGATTAAATACAAGGAATCCAAAGAGACCTTCCAGAGATTCCTGGAGAACCACGACAAGATGACGTCTACAACCAGATACAAGTACGTGCTGCAGGGATTTTTGTGTTTGTCCATGGATTGATTTGTGGCACTCTGAACTGTCAATTTGATTATGCGACAGGATCAATGAAAGGTCATCTATGGTTTATGCACACCATCACACAGCTGCAGCGCTGCTGGGTCCCAGCGTGAGCTGATGGCTTCTGTCTAGTTTTAATTATTCTCACAGCAATAAACAATTATTTTTAAAAATAGGTTTCAAATACTTTAATTTAAGGATGCTCCGATCCAATTGTGTGATCGGATATCGGGCCTGATCGCATGTTTTTCAAAAGATGGGAATCGGGTGGAAAAGATCAGAGTTGACCTTATAAAGCAGCAAACACGGCCTTTTAAATCCATCCTAGATAGAGATTTTCAAATGGAATAACAATGGGTTAGGTTTCATTTCAACAAGTTTCTCTACATCAATATTCTTTCTTGGATAAAAACAAAGTCCCACAATTCACAGCAGGCATAGATTCAGACACCATAAGCAGGGGTCGGGAACCCTGGTCCTGGAGAGCCACTATCCAGCATGTTTTAGATGTTTCCCTGCTCCAACACAGTTGATTCACCTGTTCAGCAGCTCATCAGGCTCTACAGAAACCGTGTTAATCACCTGCTGATTAAAATCAGGTGTGTTGAAGCAGGGAAACCTCTAAAACATGCTGGAAAGCAGCTCTCTAGGACCAGGGTTCCCTAACTCTGCAAACGTGTAGCTGTGAGCTAGCGGGCTAATGCAGAGCTCGGGAAAGCGGAAACGTCTGCAGTTTGGACGTATTTTAAACCGGACAGTGAAGACAGAGCAACAGCCCCTTGTGATGTGTGCACATTGTACATTTCACATAGTGGAAAAGACGGAGCTGCATTAAAAACAAACTTCTTTTATTTTCAGCTTTTCTCTCCAGCTGTTGTCACCTGTGTGCATTTAGTTCTAGTCTGCTGTGTTAAAACCAAACACCCCGCTCGGTTTACTGCAGCAAACGCAGTCTCCTGCATGAGTTTCACTCTCGTCACTATTTTACAGGTGCAGCTCTCGGGTGTTGTGCAGAGAAAAGCGAGCCTGCTGTGCTTTGCACTGTTGCAGGAACGTGCGTCGCTCATTACAGCCGAAAACTGTTTAAACAATCTGAAATAAGACTGACGAGGCTCCTTTTAAATTTATTTGTAATATTAACACGTTTCTTATCGATGTATTCCTAAACAAGTGATGTTCTATTGGCAGATAAACTAAGGAAATGACATGAATACAAAAAAGTACATAAATAATAATAATAAATAAACTTAAAGGACAACTTGGATGTAGTTTCCCTTTTTCTTCTAATTTTAATTATCTGCTGAATCAGGAATGGGTATCGGCAGATACTCGAAATCAAATAACGTGACTGGAACATCCTCTAGTTCAAACCTTTTGATGTAAATAAGATTTAAATGTTTTAAAATATCACAGATTGTTTTTTTATCTACACACAAGCTTTTCAGAGTCGGTTGATTATCTATTAAATGTTGATCTGGTCACGTAACTTCCAGTTCATCAGTCGTCTGAGCAAACGGGTGAAAGTCATCACGACAGACCATCGACTGGTGACCTTGACTCGGAGCCAGTTGGAGTTCTGCTGGCACCAGCTTGTAATCTGGGATGACACACAGCAGGCAGTTGGAGGGTGATAGCAGGACTGTGTGTGTGTGTGTGTGTTGCTATATCTGATTTATTCAACAGTTGCTGATCAAATCCATGGAGAAGTCATAATAAAAAGGAAATGTAACACTAAAGCTAAACATTTTCCGGTATTTCTCTGGATTCAGGTGAAGTATCTTCTACAGAGCTGGGTGTTGCGTTTAGCCTGTGAAACACTGCCCTCATGTGGGTTCAAATGTTCCACGTGTCTCCTTCCAATCCAGAAAAGCAGAACAGATGTTCTCCGAGCTCGAAGTGTGGAGTTGTGTTCCTGAGAGAGACCGGCTGGAGATCTATGAGGACGTCTTGTTCTACCTGGCCAAAAAAGAAAAGGTGAGTTGTTGTTTTACGGCGAACCTGCGACGATTCAGGGTGAAGCTCAATCTTCCCGCTTTGTTCCTCACACAGGAGCAAGCCAAGCAGCTGAGGAAGAGGAACTGGGAGGCTCTGAAGAACATTCTGGACAACATGGCCAACGTCACGTACCGCACCACCTGGTCTGAGGCGCAGCAGTATCTGCTGGACAACCCCACGTTCGCCGAGGATGAAGAGCTGCAGAGTAGGACAGCAAACCTTCATGTGTGTCTGGACGTTTCTTTAGCTGGAGAGGATTTCTTTGTGTTGATGCTTTGATGTCCCGACAGACATGGATAAAGAAGATGCTCTGATTTGCTTTGAGGAGCACATCCGTGCTCTAGAGAAAGAGGAAGAGGAGGAGAAACAGAAGACTCTTCTCAGAGAAAGACGACGACAGCGCAAAAACAGAGAATCCTTCCAGGTACGGGAATCCCAAAAAACTACATTGTTGTTGCATTTTTAACTTTATAAAAAGTTTTAATCACAAAAAAAAAGTTGCTGTTCTAAATGAAAATGTTGTTTTTCTGTGTCAGAAATTTCTGGATGAGCTCCACGACCACGGCCAGCTCCACTCCATGTCCTCCTGGATGGAGATGTACCCGGCCTTGAGCTCCGACATGCGCTTCGCCAGCATGCTGGGCCAGCCCGGTACGCCGCCACGCCTGTTGACTCAAGGCGTGACTCAGACATAAACACGGCTACGGGTGCAGTTTGCTGTAAATATAAAAATGTTTGTGTTAAAATGATCTTTCCTGCAGGCTCCACTCCTCTGGATCTTTTTAAATTCTATGTGGAAGACTTGAAAGCTCGTTACCACGACGAAAAAAGGATCATCAAAGACATCCTCAAGGTAGGAGTCTGAGAACAAGGACTTGACGCCTCGTTGGAGCTTTTTACTTCCTTGTTTTGAGGGTTTCTGATGATCTGCTTTTTCCTCCAGGATAAAGGATTCCTGGTAGAAGTCAACACCAGCTTTGATGACTTTGGATCAGTGATCAGTTCAGACAAAAGAGCCACCACTCTGGATGCTGGGAACATCAAGTTGGCCTTCAACAGTGTAAGAGTCTAGCCCCGCCCCAAAGCTCTTTACTAATACTAGTGATGAAACATGTCAATCAAACTGAGCCCACATGACATCACCATTTAGCTCCGCCCTCGTAGGGAACCAGGCGGTCACGAACCTGATCAAGGAGAAGAGAAAATGTTGCATTAAATTCAGTTCTTTGGTTTTGTGCAGAGTTTGACCTCTAGGACAGAAGGTTTTTCTGAAACTCACTCAGTTTACGACCTTCTTGTTGTTGTGAACAGCTTCTAGAGAAGGCTGAAGCCAGAGAGAGGGAGCGAGAGAAGGAGGAAGCCCGCAAGATGAAAAGAAAAGAAGCTGCTTTCAAGAACATGCTGAAGCAGGCCACGCCCCCTCTGGAGCCAGAGGCATCATGGGAGGAAGTACGTCCGATCGCGGCTTCATTTAGATCACTCTCCGTCATATTCACTCGTGATTGGGTTGATGTTTAGTGATGTTTGACCCTTTCAGGTCAGAGAAAGATTCCTGAAAGAATCCGCCTTTGAGGATGTGACGCTGGAGTCGGAGAGGAAGAGGATTTTCAAAGATTTCATGCATGTTTTGGAGGTAAAATCGTCAGGATGACATTTATTTATCAGTCCTGATGACGGCGATGATCAGCAGGTTTGTCTGTTCTTTCAGCACGAGTGCCAGCATCACCACTCCAAGACGAAGAAGCATTCCAAGAAGTCCAAGAAGCACCACAGGAAACGATCCCGCTCTCGATCGGTCCGGACCTCACAAGCTTCGACTAGTTTTGTTTTCCTCCTCATCGGACCTGCTAATCTTTAACTTTCTTCTTAAATAGGCTTCAGAGTCTGAGGAGGAGGAGTACCACAAGAAGAAGAAGAGGTCGCAGTCCAAGTCTCCCTCGGAGCGCTCATCTAGTGGAGAATCTGGTGAGTGTTTTTCTTTCAGCGGATCGATTTATGGAAGCGTTTGTGTTCACGGACACCTTTCTGTCTGGAACTAGAGAGAAGCTATAAAAAGTCCAAGAAACACAAGAAGAAGGCCAAGAAGAGGCGCCACAAGTCTGTAAGTACACAAGCCTTTTGTGTGTTTGGTGTTAAAAATTACCCAGCATGCAATTTCACTGATCACTGTGACAAACAGGCATCGCCGGATTCTGACAGCGAGAAGAAAGGAAGAGAGCGTGACGGGAAGCGTGAACGGGAGTCGGAGAAGGATAAAGAGAACGACAAGTCTCGAGCTAAATCTCGCTCCGAGTCCAAACAGAAGTCTCCTAAAAGAAAAGCAGCCAAAGAGGAGGTGAACTTCCATCATTTAATATGATTTCTAAAGGTTTTTAGATTCTTTCCTAAAAAAACGAGAAGCTGATTAAAGTTTTCCTGCTCAGGGCGGCTGGGACACATCAGGCAGTGAGCTGAGTGAAGGAGAGCTGGAGAAGAGGAGGAGAACTCTACTGGAACAGCTGGATGCACCTTGATGATACTTCTGATGGTCGTTTTTTGCTATTTGTACAAATCAACACAAGCATTCCCTGCATCTGACTGTGCTGTTCACTGAAAACACCTCACTGGTTTTAATGGGAATGTGCTCACGTACTGTTCTTACACTCGGTTTGTGACTAATTTGATATCTGGAGGCTCCTCAGCTTTAAGTATTTCCTTTAGTCCGCTGTAGTTGTACATGTTTTCCGTTGCTATTTTTTTTTTTTTAATTAAAGGCATATCTTAAAGTCCGTCTTCACCAAAAATGATGTCATTTAACAGGAACTGTTGGTGAGTAAAGTTATGTACAGAACTGGATCTCTAAACCCTATAAGGTCTGTTGCTTTGTCTCAGTAAAAAATCTCCATCAGATCATCAAGTAACTCAAACAGTTGATCAGTTAGAAAAGTTGCATCAAGACCAGTTTTCCTCCTGATAAATCGTGTCATCTGTTTAGTTTAATCCCAAACGCTGATTTAAATTTAAAGATGTTTGATTTGGTCTCGTTTGGAGAAAAGTTTTTCTGACATTTTATATATCAATAAAAAAATTCAAGTACTTCAAGGTAGAATAAGTAAGAATTTTACAGTGAAATAATCACAAAATGGTCTAATGTCTCAATCATGTTGGAAGAAAGGTTACCTGAAACGGATTTCATTCTCAGGCGTCTGGAGGTTTCAGTTTTTCACCTTTCAAAAAGGCAGAAGAGGGATGTTTGTTTACAATCTGGCCCGCCTCCATACTTCCTGGTTCCAGAGCCAATCATATTTGAGCCCACAGGGTTGCCCCAGCAAACGCTGCTGCGCTGGCAGTTGTAATTCGATACCGGCCGACATAAAGCAGCAGTGTTGTGGAAAGAGTGTTAGCCAGTAAAAGGAGCGGCCCAGAAGTTTATTTCTTGAACCCCTAAGAAGCAACAGCAGTTTTTTGTTTTACTCTTGAGTAAAGGCTAGAGGCTAACAGTGAGCTAACAATGCTAACAGTGAATTAGAAAAAAGGTAATCTCAAAGTATCTCAAGCTACTTTTTCATTTACCAACAACTCGATATTACAGTGAAATGTATTTATCCAGAATCTTCTGGTGCTGATCCGTAACAGGCAACAGATGCTCAGAGTGGACTCCTTTGTTTTGATACATGGACTGTAGTACCCAAATTTCATTCTTCTTGCACCTTTAAGTATGAGTATTTGAGACATGTACTTTTCAATAGTTTGGTTCTTCTTGCAGTTTTTCCTAAAAACACAACTTTATAAAATTCATCTTTATTACAAAATCAGGGACTTCTAGTTGCAAATGATCTGGTTCCACGTCTGATTTTAAAATATGCATATTATCTTAAACAGACGAGCTTTGTAGACTTCATATTGATCATTTGTTTTAAGCTACAAAATCATCCTCTGAGCAAAGGAAGTAATATTTTATTTTTGTGAATAGATTTGAGTCAGGCAGGTTGAAAGTTTAAAAAGGTCAAGTAATTAAGCCTCCTTTACTTTTTATTTCAAAATGCAAAAATGATTTCATGATTTTTTAATTTGTAATCCTTAAAATAGGCCTGATAGTAATAATAAAAGTACATCAACAAAATTCATTATTGTAGAAATGCTATTGGGGGCCACACAAAATAACTCCAAGGGCCCCAAATGGCCCCCAGGCCTGCTTTAAGTGATCAACACTCAAAAGTTACCAATACGACATATTTCTACTAAACCTTAATAAACTTAACCGCCCGTCTGTACGGCTGATTCCTTAAATCTCCCAGGAGGAAAATAACCTTATTCCAACAAAAAGGTCACAATTCTACATTCAGTGTAAATAGTTTATTATGATTTTGACAATCTCATATCTAATTAAAAAATGTTATTTTGAACTGACAAAGACCAGATGAAACATTTATGGTGAGGAAGCAAATACCAGTATGACCCAGCTTGGAACAAATTCTGATTTAAAAAAACATTTTAATGGCAGAACAGGAGGCGTCGGGTCATTACAGATAAACTAAAACGTTTCATGGTTAGCATGGATGTTAATGAGAATAAAACACTTCAGACTACTCCCTCTGACACACACGGACCCTCTGCTTCCTGCATGTTTTTATTAAACACTACTGGAGACTTCTGGCTGCATTTGGCTTAATTAAATATACAAAAAAAAATAAAGGAAACAAAAACTATAAGTTAAAATAACATTCATGTAGAGCACAAGGCAACGAAAACTTGTTTAAACAATATTTACAATATTAACCATCTGGTGATAATAAAAAAACACGGTTTGTAGCAAAATATCTGTACAAGAAAACTCTTTATGCTGTGTTCTTTTGTCACAGTAATCGTTTATAACACGAGATGAAAACAGGAGCTTTGACTCGTTTTAGTGGTAAGCCAACGTTAAAATTACAGTAAAGTGACAACATCCTGGATCACTACCAAGCTGATAATTAGTTAAGTTTTAGTGAAGTCACTGATCGTTGTTCCCCAAACCACAAAAAAATTATAAAACAAAAAAAAATGCACGCTTTTATTTTGAAATTTAAGTAATTGTTGATTAAAAGCTACAAATTCAGACTTATAGGAACTCAAGAAAAATTAAACCACCTGCACGAAAACCATTCACATTAATCTGGTCCATTTTTTTATAAGAATTTCATTTTTTTAAACATACAAATATAGTTTTAAATATTTCTTCATGCCTGTTAATCTCCTTTTAGCACAATAAAAGCCTCGTGAGATGTTTTTTTATTTAAAAAAAGGTGCATATATTTTTAAGAGGAATGATCGAGAGCACCGATAACGCGATAATAGTGTCAAATATTAATAAAAAAAATAAACGGGAACTTGAACAGCTTCCCGTACATTCTACACTATTGTTTCCATGGTAACATGTTTTCACATGGCTCTTAAGGCCGCTGCATGTCCAGTTTTACACATTTCAACATTAAAGCCAGCTCAAGTTGTATTGCTTTGAGTAGGGTTATAAAAAATACAAAAATAAGTTCAGGCACTTAGCTTGTCTGAGTCTTTTTGATTTTCAGACAATTTGAATTCAGTTCCGTCCACGTCTCGGTCCTTCATTATAAAAAGCCGCTGCTATAACAAAATCACATGGATTTGTGTGTATTCCGGTCCAAACACACTCTGCATCACTTTCCGTCACCCCATCCTTTCGCCACCCCTCCCTTCTCCTTTCTGCACGTGCATCGTTCCCTCATCACATGACCACTTCACCATTGTTCACCGGTCGCAGGTTCTGATCGTCAAACCGTTTCCTGACGCTCCTCCGCACCGCGTCCGCCCGTCTGTACGGCTGATTCCTTAAATCTGCCAGGAGGAAAAAGGGATTGAATAAAAAAGGTGTAAGTTATCATCTCAGAGTGTTTTCATGAACCCACATGCTCAGGAGTGCTGGTAGCCTAACTTTCAAAGCAGGATGAGGTCTAAACACCCACACAAAAAAACCAACTCAGATTTTCATGCATCTTGTGAGAAAAGATGCATATGTTTTTAATTTCAAAATAAAAGCAGAAACTACCAAAGCATTAAGAAGTATTCTAATATTTAAGCACTAGAACAGGAAATAAATAAAATGCTTGCCAGGTCTGGGACACATCCACCACTACAGGAGTGCTACTGGAGGACTTCCTTACCCTCAAGTAGATATT
The DNA here is from genome assembly GCA_006937985.1 of Aphyosemion australe. Taxonomy (NCBI): domain Eukaryota; kingdom Metazoa; phylum Chordata; class Actinopteri; order Cyprinodontiformes; family Nothobranchiidae; genus Aphyosemion; species Aphyosemion australe. The sequence goes on from SSNS01000032.1 coordinate 2,964,470, forward strand.
TGGAAATTTAGTAATATTATTCTTCTTTAGTTCTGGATGAAGAAAAGACAAAAATGAAGGTTACAACCAGGGGCTGGCGCCACATGTTCACGCTGGCTTTGCTGAGCGAGCGCTGCGAGAGCAAAGCAGGAGGCTGCATGTGGAGAAAAGGGCCAGAGAAGGGTAGAAGAGGACAGAGCCAAAGGTTGTTAACTAGTTCAGCTTTTTTTTATTTCTGTTATTAGACCTAAACTGCTTTGTTAAGTGGCTACCAGCAGAACAGAAACCTCCAGTTCAGAGCAACAGTTCAAAAACAAAACAACCTCCACCAGCACCGAAAACCAACCAGAGCATGCACGTGGGGGGTGGGGGAAACGGATCTGTTAAACAAGATGAACATTCGAGCGAAACATCCTGGGTGGGAGGTTAGTGTCTCTCACACACATGGGATGATGAACCAAGCGAGAAACGACCCCTCTGCAGGGCTAAATGGAAGAGCAGGGGTGCATTGTGGGTAAGCGGTGAGGATGAAGCAACCAGCATGCAAGGAGCTGTGGCAATGAGATGTGATCATAAACACAAAAAAACACATAGAAGCAAGTTATAATGCCACAGGCACTTCATTCATCACAGCTGAGGTGCAGCTTGGATTTACTGAACTTTCACAAATGGGATGGATGGCCACTAGATGGCAGCACACATCCTGATTTTAGTTATTACATGAGAAAAAGCTCTCTCTCTCTTACTGTGACATTATTATCTGCTGTAGTGGATGACATCATGATGATAAATAGGTGTGACACTTTTCATGCAGGTGGAGAGAAAACCAGAACCCCAAACACTTTTAACATGCTCAAAAAAGAGAGAGAACACACACAAATGCACATATTTAGCAATATGTGTGTGTCCCACCTGCACGGTAACGGTTAAATAAACGAGGAGGAGTGTGAAGAAGCATGCAGTGAAGGACGAGGGAGGGGGGCAGAGGAGGACATAAGGAAAGCAAACGTTTTTGTTCCAGCAACCTTTGAGAAGAGAGACAGATCTATAAGCTTTAGTAATGGTACTCCTCATTGAGTGCGGGCTCGCAGAAGAACCGAGAGCCGCGCTTGGCTGTGCGGGCGGTAAAGGGCACGGTCTTCAGCACTGCATCGAGAATGACAGGAAAAACAGCCAGGACAAGAAAAAAAAACAAGACAAACACAACATAAGACAAGCAAAGACTTCTACAGGGTTTAGAAATGGTTAGCACTAAGCAAATCCCCCAACATTAGCATCCAGATCCAGAGGAAAATGTCGGAAGGCTAATCCTGCAACCCCACTTTCCAAAGTGTAGTGTATAAAAATAGATATTTGTCAAGCTAAGATAAAGCTGGAACATATTTGGGGACTCTAGGAACTGAAGTTTACATTTTTGAAAGTAACATTTTTCCTTTTGTGCTGCATAAAGTGTTTTAGTCACGCTATTGTTTGGCTCATCCCGTTTTGGATGCTGACATGCCAAATGCCTCGTTTTTTAACCTATAAGAAACAAATAATGACTATGTAGTAGGGGTGTAACAATATCCATATCTCGCGATACGATATTGTCACGATATGATATGATATTGTGGGGAGGCTCACGATAATATGACTCACAACATAAAATACTTTGACTGGTATCCTCCGTGCTGCGTTCCCCGCTGTAGCCTCCATACTCCATGTTTGTTTATCTTTGCTGTGTGGGCTGCACGCACTCCCATTGGCGAACTGGCCGATGAAGCAGAAGCAAAGGATCATGGTCTATGTAGTTTACTTTGCTATGCTCTGGTGGAGCAGACTGAAGAGTGTTATTTTTACCTCAAGACGTACTGTACGATATCGTGACAAGACCACGACGATATTGTGGTCATTTTACTACGACGATGTCGCGATATTGCCAATATTGTTACAGCCCTAGTATTTAGTTTATAATAGTTCTATGATTGATACCAAACATGTTCATGAGTTCTTTGCACTAAATCCCTCTCACATAAAGTGATTTCAGCAGTTTTATTCTTGACATTTTCAGTACTTTCCATAATGAGCTGTTTCAGGGCTCTGTCACTTTAAGAAACCAAGCTGGAGCTGGCCACGCCCACCCACCCCCGCTCAGCTGAGAAGTTCTAATATCCAGGAGGGGCTCGGAGTAGAGCCACCGCTCGTCCAGCGGAAGCTCTCTCTTGAATGTGAGAGTCCCCGTTTGTGACATCACAATCAGGGACTTTTTGAAATGGCTCGTTTTAGGCTTCCTAAAACCAAACACTGATAGAAAACAATTTGACGGATTTTTTTTTCACATTTTGAGTGTTTATAGAGGCAGTAGAGACCCGCATGTCAGCACAAAAGGATGCAAAAGGTGAGTTTTGCATAATGTGTCTCCTTTTAAATTTGAATAAAAACAAAGATCAGATTTTCCTTTATCTAAAAAAGCTTCTTAAGATCTACATTTTCTTTTCATTGGGAAAAACAACTTTATTATTAAATGCTGAATCGTCATCACTCAGCTTAACTTCTGGAAACAAGTTTTTATCAAATTTAAATAATAAATAACTAATAAAATGTTCTTGATTTTGAACCAATGAACTTTTTTTTTACACATTTCAAAAAACAAATACACTTTATATACTTGTGTAATATGTAGTTAATATATGCAACATTTTTCTCTGAAATACAGAGTGTGGCAGTATTTTTATGGATTCTTGTGTAAATGTTTAATTCTAGAAGGTAGTCATATCCCGGGCCCGTCTACATACAGATGGCATTACAAAGCAGAGAAGAGGCAGATAAGCAATGATCATCAGGCACGTTTGAGTCAAGCAGAGCTGAATTAGCCGTCAGCGCCTGTTTGCACCAATTTGGTGAATTATTTGGTTTTTCAGAGCTGAAATTTAAAAAAAGCCAAAAGTCGATGTGTTAGTTGGTTTAGAATCCCGTCGTTAAAAGCTGAATTTACAGCAGAAGGGAACCTTCATGCAGAGCGTGTGTGTGTGTGTGTGTGTGTGTGGAGTGTGTGGCCACTGGGGGTCAAGGCGAAGTTACCCGTGATGATGTCCTCGATGGCGCCGTCTTTGCCCTCGTAGACGTGGCGGCTGTCTTTCACCTGTTTCCTCCTGAGCTCCTGGATGAGCTCCTGCTGCTGCCGCTTGTTTTTATGAGAGGAAGACTGAGGAAGACGCTGGATTAATCATCAGTAAACTGACAACCTTTAATCCCTGGATTACGAGAGAAAAGAGTTTGGAAACATACCTTCTGGTCCTCCTCCATCATGGCCTCTTGTTCTAGAAGTTTCTCCATCAGAAGTTGCTCCTGCCGTTTCCTCTGCTCATTGTCGTCCTCTGCTTGCTGAAAAGCCACAAAGTTGACAGAAAACACTCAGATATGACAGCAGTATTTTGACATTTTTACAGTTAAATCATCACTGAGGTCGTTTGAAGACGTCAAGTAGTAAAGTTACAGCACTAAACAACCGATGAAAGTGAAGAGATGAAAAATACTAAAATTAAAGCAACTCTAAAGAGTTTATAACACTTTAAGCTATTGCTTTCAAAGGGGGTTTCAGTGGTTCTTGAGGCAGAAACTTCACCAACTTCAGATTGTACAGCACTCCGTAGCCCTCTGCTGACCAGAAATTGCACTAAACAGGTTTGTGGGGCAGGTAGGTTGTAGGGGTAGACTGATATATCAGTTGACCAATATATCAGGCCGATATTTACCGTTTTTTTATACATCTGCATCATGCGATATTTGTCCTTAGTAAAGCTGATTTAAAGTCAGGCACATACTCAGGCAGCCCGGTGCTGTTGCAGAATTTAATTTAAATGTATTTTTACGTTCACTTTACATAATAAATTCTCTGAATTAACTTTATTTAGGTGTCTGACTTTAACACTGAGAAGTGCACAAAGTCAAGATTTAACAGTTAGTTAAATTCAGAGTTCAAAAACTGATTCAGCTTCAGAAATATTGTGCATCAATTGATGTTATTAGTGACATTTTAGCATGAAAATCAGGTGGAAAATGTCTAGATATCGGCCATAAAAATCGGTGGTACATATCGGCCATCGGTATCAGCAATAGAAAAAAATATATTGGTCGACTTCTAGTAGGTTCACTAGGTAGAGCTCTCTACCTGCTTTACAGCTGTTTGCTGTTTACTATGCTGATAGCTAATAAAAAGGCTAGCAGTTAGCTTTTTCAGTGCACCTACTGTTAATTAAAAGCACAAGAGGAGGAAAAAGAAGAATTTAGCGTTTTTTGTTGGCATCATGGCAGAGACTGGAAGTAAGAGAGTAATGTCTTTGGTGGAAAAGCAAAGAGCATAAACAAGAGTGAATATCGGAGCAGCCTACACTAGTTTGAGGGAGCTGAAGGACTGATGGTGACCTGGCTTTGTTGCTACTGGACTAGTAATATTTGTCCAACAGGGTGGATTTTTTTTACTTCGTGGGTTATTTAATATTAGTTGGCGTGTGTCAGCGTTAGCTCGTTGTTAGTGCTAGCTACAGCAGGCTGCAGCAGGGTTCTTTACGGGGGAGTAGTAGGGGGAGAAACAGGAAACTCTCTTAGTGTTGTGTTAATGACCGTTATCTGAAAAGCTCCGGTATCATACTCAATTTCTGACTTTCTGATAATTATAATCCCTACTTTAGAAAATGTGATCATTTATTTGCAAAAAAAAAATCCCATACTTATAAAGATGTAAAGAGTAACTCGGTGATAACTCCAATCTGGAAGGCAAAATCTGTAGCCACATTAATTCAACCTAAAGTGTGTGGATTTTTGTTTTTGTATTTTTGAATTCAACTCACCCTGTAGGCCTTCACAAATCGCACAAACACAGGGAAGAAAACAGACGGCGGTGTGGTTTTAGAGTTCTCGCCGAAGAACTTCACTGCCTCGTCAAAGGCGTCCTTTTTAAAACGTAAAGGGAAAAAAACTCATCAGATTGAGCTAGAAACCTTCAGGTGCGACTTGTTTTCTTCCAGTTTTACCTGGGCGATCTTGGCATCATCCTGCAGCTTCTTCAGCTTACTCTCGTTGTGTGCGATGAAGTCTTTGAGCATGGTGTTGTGGCCGTGCATGCTGTACTCTCTTTTGGTCAGCTCCATGCCTCTCTGCAGCTCCTTCACATCCAGCATGACGTTCTCCAGCGACACTGTGGACACAGAGAGACGTCACTCACGTTGCATGAGGTGGAACCATAATTCAAACAGGCTTCTGACTTCCATTTCCCCACCTGCAGCTGCTTTTTCAACATAGTGCAACTCGTTGTGGAAGATAGACACTTGTGGGTATTTCTCCTTCACTACGTTGGCGATGTAGTGCAGCAGCGTTAACTTGCGGTCCGTTGATTTGGTATCAAGCAGCTGTGAAGAAAAAAGGAGAAAAGCATTCAGCAGAGGTTGTGCGGTTTAGCCGTAAAGGCAGAAAGAAAGAAAGCAACTCACCAAATCTAAACTCTGCAGCTTGAATCCGTACACGGCACCTCTTTTACTGCTGTTCATGTAGTTCCCAAGTGCCAGGATAATCTGGAATAACAAAAAGAAAAGTCTTAGGGATGGGTGATATGGTCTCACATCTATATCGCGATATAATCTCAAGCACGTGTGGTAATGATATATTCTTTTCTTACGTTTATATCAGAGATGCACCGATGTGAAAATGTAGGTCGAGATCCGATATTAATATCGTTGTTATATCCGATGACTGATATTTACCGATACTACATTATGATAAGTAGGGATGTAAGAAAATAACGATACACTTATATATCACAATATTTTGTGTCCTCTGACTCTGAAAAGGGCTACGCAAGTGCGGGTCATTTATCATCATCATTTAGCGTCATCATTAATGTCACATGACTAAACAATTATGCATCATCACCCTCCTCATCTTCTGAAACAGATACAAAAACGGCAAAAAGATGGAAAAAAATATCGGTTGTTATTATCGGCCCAGTTTCACTTATCGGATCGATACGATATTTAAAAAAATGACTAACATCGGCCGATACCGATATTGATGCCGATATATTGTGCATCCCTAGTTTATGTGTCAAAATAACCATTTTTAAACTTTCTCACAAAGCAGATAAATTAAAGCAGAACCAAGACTTCTATAACGTATAGAACGCCATTTAAAGAACATTTAATGTGCAAAGGTTATTTTAAAACAATACAAAAGGGATTTTTAATGTGTTATGATTCTTTATCCAAACAATGCAACACAAAAACTTTCATAACATGAAGATATTTTGAATAAAATACAAGCCACGTGGAATGAAACCACAAAATTCAAATTTGTTTTCAACAAGGGGCGTGTGTTGGCAAGACTCTGGCGATACGATATTTATCGCAATACGGGGAGACAAAACGATATATCGCGATACTAAAAGCCAGATGATAATTACAATTTTAAAGACAAAATGTCATTGTAAAAACTCAAGCCGGACACTTCCAATAGACATCCAGTGCAAGATCGCGTTGCATCAGAATGACGGTGGTAAAAACTGCTGCCACCTAGTGTTTAGAGTTTGAATTGCACCACACAAAAGAAATACAGTAAATGTTTGCATGTAAATTTCCCCCAAAAAATCAATACACTGCTTTAAAAACTGATTCAGTATCATAACATAACATAAAATGATGCTTTGCTGCTTTCTTTGTTGAAGCAGTTTGACAACACTCAACATGTGCAATCACAGTTTATATCACCCATTACCACCAGAAAAGTGTTCAACATGGTGCACCGTTGTTTAGTTACCTCTAAAATCTTCTTTAGTTTCTGTGATGATTTGATGGAGATGGACGCAGCGATGACGGCGTGCAGTTGCTGCAAAGAATCAAACATCAGTTTCAGCGCAGAATCACTTTCCTCCTGGGTCAGAGATATAAATGAGTATCTAACTACCGGCATCAGCATCTGAACGCTTTCGCTGAAGTTTCCGATGAAGGCCATGATGGTCATTTTCTGCATGAGCCGCTCGATCTTGCTGAACTGCATCATGAAGCGGTCCTCGTCCGTCAGGCTTTCCAGAGGCTTCCGCTCCTTCTCGAACTGTCGCAGGACTTTGATCTCGTTCTCCGTGGGCTGGAAGCGCATCAGGCACTCCACGAAGTCCACCGGCAGAGTCCGGAGGTCGAACCTGGGAGAGGGCACAGGTCGGAGGTGAAGTACACCTTAAATCAGTCTTTTGTTTTGTTGTTTTTTAAATACTTACATCTGAATGGCCTTGCAGATCTCCTCAGAGGTCTTCCCTACTTTCCTCAGTGTGATGGCCAGGTTCTTGGCCCTGTTGGAGTCCAGCAGGGCCACCTTGTTGGGTCCCTTCTGGATTACCTTCTGCTTGCTCATGGTGAGCTCAATCGACGGGCCCTGAGCTTTAGTTTTAAACATCTCCTCGAATTCATCAACATTTAGATCCTGAAACACAACAAAGATGCCTTGTATGCCGATACGGCAGGATTTACGTCGTTTCTTCTGACTGGGAGGAGAGTTCTACCTCGAGGATTCTCTCATCGTCGATCTCATTGAAGACAGTCCCGTTGATCTGGTTTGGTTTCAGGGCTACCCAGTTGAAGACGGGCATACGGAACTTAGTCTTGATTGGTTTCTTGATCTTCACGGCTGCACCAAACATAAAAAATGAGTACATAATACCAAAGTAATGTTGGAATTTGTAAAATCAGATATCCAGGCACATGCAGTGAAAGGGGGAGATGGACCTTTGGGACTAGAAACATCTAATATCTAAAAAGTGGATGCACTGAGTGCCGATTTCAGAGCTGATTCAGATTTTTGAAAAGTTGTGATTGAAACTACAATTTAAAACACTTTTTTATGTTTATTTTAAATTTGAAGTTGTTCTATTGCTTAGGTGAACAGCTTTGGTGCATTTATAGACCAGGAGAAAACAGACGTTTGCCCAATCCAGCTCAACTATCAAATAATTTTCTTTAGAACTTTATTTTGAACACTTTAAATTTCCAAAATGTTTCCACGGACCTCATTTAACTTCCTGAAGCAAAACTAAAGGGATGAGTCATACCCTCAGCTTCCTGCCAGCAAAACAAGGCCAAAGGACATACCCGTTCAGTCAACGGTGCACACGGTGAGGATTACCTGCCAGGCCTGAGGCCAAACTATTTATTGGGCAGATTAAAGCTATTTGCGGCCAGCAGATCTACTTCATTGAAGCTGAAAGTTAAGGTGGCGCCCTGCTTTGGCCTACAGACGAGGTGTGAGGAGGGCCACAGAGATAAGGCTGTCATGGGAAAGGTAAACAGCATTCCAGCTCTGCACATTTTCTATCACTTTAATCACCTGCGTGCCACAGCAGGTCACCGTGTCTCAGCATGCAACCGATACTTTAAATGCAAAATCCAAAACACTGCAGCAAGGTGTGAAGGAAAACCATGCAAACGTTTTAAATGTGGTATTTTATTTCTCATGAATACCATGTAAAGGGTTCACAGCAGATCTGATTTCTGAGGATTTTTAGCCTTAAAAAGTTGGCACGATCACGGGAAGTGTAAGATTCCAACAATTTGAGATTGTCTGGCAGATTACAGACTGGAAATACCGCGGTGTCGGTTTACCACAGTACCGTTTTTAAATATGTAAAAACAAGACGATGCCCGACAGGTGATCAAAGACTGAAAAAAATAAATTAATTAGTCTTTATTTGGGCTTTATTGTATGAAAACAAATATGTGCAGTATATTTATCAAGTTTCGTTCACATATACTGCTGCAAAACGATAGAAAGACATAAAAGGGGCTGGCATTTTTAGACTTTTAGGTGAAAAATGATAGCTGTGGCCATTTTGGTCAATTTTTAAAAAATAACACAATCTCATGAGATCTTGTACGACCAGTTTGTATTTTCAGTTTGTGATGGCAATAACCATCAGCTACTGCCACATAAAACAGTAAACTATTCTGTAAAACTGAGTTATGTTGTTTTTTGGGTTTAGTTGTGGTGGGCATGAGAGTTTTACTCAAATATCTCCAGTGATTCATGAAGTATTCTGCAAAAAAAAACAATCAAAAATTTGCAAAACATTACCAAAAAAATATAGCCATCTTGAAAAATACCACATTTAAAACCTATTGTAAACCAGGAGGACATGGGGAGGGAGCACAACACTGAACAGAACAGCAAGAACCTACAGAAAAGTTTGATGGGTCCCTCTGGTTGGCAGAAAAAGGAGACAATTAGGACAAAGTTATCACAAATAAGCCAGAATACGTAAGAATGACTCACAGTCATGTACAGCTAGTACTTGTGTATCTGGTTACTGAACAGAAACGTTCCACAAGGTCGCAGACGGGTCGTCTCGTTTAGATTTTCACCACATTAACAGAAAACGAGTCGTCGGTAGGAAACCTCACCTGCTAAGCCCGAGTTCATGATCACTGTGGGCGTCCCACATCCGGGCAGCGGCGGTGCCATGGGAGGAGGCGGAGGAGGGAGAGGAGCTGATATCGCTGAGGCCAGACCTAGGGGGGGAGGGGGAGGTGGCGGGGGCGGAGGTGGAGGAGGAGGTGGGGGAGCGGCTGCTGGAATGTCCAACGATGGACCATTTGGCACTGAGGAATGGGACAGAAGGAAAATTAAAATCAAAAATATGTTTGATGGAGAAAATTTAAAAACAAACCTACTTGTTCCATTTCCTGGTAGAGGAGGAGGTGGAGGAGGAGGTGGTGGTAAAACATCCATCCCTCCCATGTGGTTCTGACCAACAGTCACGCCACTTCCTCCCAGCACGATGCCCGACAAACCCTCCACGCCGGACGGAGACGTCAGGATGGAGATGTCTCCGTCTCCCTTCTTGTGGATCTTGATGGTGCCCTGCTTCTCCAGCTCATGGATCTTCTTCTCCAGTTTGCTCTGACGCTGGATGGCCTCGTCCTTCTCCTTCAACAGCTGCCGCAGCGAGTGTACCTGCATGGTGGTGTCTTTGTAGGCTTCCTGTGTGGGAATGAGAGGATATGAGACACGATGAAAAGGAAATCACATCCAATCATTAAAATCAATCTGCAGGAAGCGGTTCTGACCTTGATGGATTCCAGGTCCTTGTTCCTCTGCATCAGCTGCTTCTCCAGCTCCACGATTTTAGCCATGGCTTCGTTCTCCATGTCCTGCAGCTTCTCTGTCATCTACAACACCCAGCAGGAACAGGTCACATGATGGAACTAGCTTTTTCCAACATCTGATCTAACATGGGTTCCACTCTACGCCTCTCACATGTGACAGGTTCTCCTCCAGCTCCTCCACCCGCTCCAGAGCAGCATTTTTGGTCTCTGCATCCTCCAGCAGGGCTCCCACGTCAAACACATTATCCAAGTAGGCCTGGATCTGGACCTGGAGCTTATCGCTCTCAGTGTGCTTGAGTTTCTGGAAAACACACTTAAAAAGTGAGAAATCGCACCTCTGCAGCGACACATGAAACACAAATCTACGCTCTTTGAAGTCACGGAAAATCATAATCGACCGTCTTTCTACAGAAATGGTCCTGATGAGGAGGGTGCCATGATGACAACTACTGAATTTTCATTGCAGAAGTGAACATAGTTCAACAGGTATGATAAAACAAAAGCCACTTGTAAAATGAAACGTGACCAAAAAAATAAAAATAAAAACCAATTATGGATTAGATTACTCTGTGACTGTTAGGAGCCAAAATCCAGATGAAAGTACTGATTTCATTAGTTGGAAGGTCCTAATTTCAACTCACGTCCAAGTAGTCGTCCAAACACAGCTTGGTGAAGTCGAACTGGAGGTGAACTCTGAAGTTCATGTCCTCCACCGAGTGAACGACTATATTGATGAACTGCATGCACGCAACCTGGAGAAAAAGGAACAGGATAAAGTCAGAAGAGAAGCAACATGCACAGAAAACGTTGTGCGTGCAGCTAAAAATCCTTGTTATTTAAAATCGCTTTTGCTGTTTTTTCATTTGTATTATGATCTTTGTTTTTAATGATTTTTCATTTTTTTGTTTTTTAATTGTTTTCATTTAGATTTTCTTGAAAAAGTTTTATGATGATCATTACCATTTCATCTACATATGTATCACACATCATAAGTTTTTCATGTTATAAGTCAGAATGGATCTTTATAAAGTAAAATTCAATGCATTCATGTCTAAAGGATTTTAGGTTGAGACCAACATGACCACATTCTGGTCAAAAACACCTGAATCTGCACCTCGTCTGTGTCACTTTTTTTGTTTTGTTTTTTATCGCTGCTCTCTCTGCACCAGTCTCACCACCACCACTGCTCTCTCTGCACCAGTCTCACCACCACCACTGCTCTCTCTGCACCAGTCTCACCACCACCACTGCTCTCTCTGCACCAGTCTCACCACCCACCACTGCTCTCTCTGCACCAGTCTCACCACTGCTCTCTCTGCACCAGTCTCACCACCCACCACTGCTCTCTCTGCACCAGTCTCACCACCCACCACTGCTCTCTCTGCACCAGTCTCACCCATCAATCTCAATTCTTAAAACTCTTGAAAACAGTTAATTATTAACATGGAGTCCATTTGGTCCGTTCCTCTGAGCTCAAAAAGCTTCACAAGTAATTTCCAGTCTGCTGAGGGGATTTGGGGGAGGGGGGGTGTTTTTGAGAAACTGAAGTGCAATCAATAGTCATTAGGAGTTTGGATGTACACACCATGAAGTCAATGTTGTTGTCCTCGTTTTTGAAGTACTCCATCAGCTTCTCAAACCGCTGTGACTCCATGCAAACCTGCAAAACAAACCACTCACTCACTTAGATCAGAAGAGATGTATGAAGTCTGTCATTTGCATAAAAATCACAAAATGCAAAGTGATTCATTTTATTAGATCGTGTGCTTCACTGAACCTGGTATGATGTATTATCACAGTGTTTGCTGATAAACACGTCACAGTTTTCACCAAACTAAACATTCAGAGTCATTTTTACCTCATTAAATTATTCATCCAGTGCTGCTAAAACCATACATACAGCTGGTGCTGCCTTTAGGTTCATTCATGGTAAAACTGTTGCCCTGAATACTGGAGCGGGGATAAAGACGTAGCGCAGACAGGTCACTGAGAGGTCAGAGTATAATAAAGAATTTAAAGGGAACAAATCCTCAAACATCTGCCTGCAGCTCCTTCTTTAAGACTCATAAATATAAACCAGAAGTCCTCACATGCTCCCTGCAGTTTACGGTATCAGCATCACTTCTCTGCCTCCATCTCATTAGATTAGCTCTGCTCATGCTAAGTCTTATTCTCCCACTAATGCCACCGTAGCTGAGAGCAACACTCAATATTTCATCCAAGGGTGTAAATATTACATAAACTGCAGTTTGCCTCTGTTTTTGAGCTACAAAATGAGGCTGCGCTGTTAGCTCACACGCCACCTCATCTCCATCTCATCCAGGCAGGAGAAGGTCAAGAAAGGCTATCTGTCACACCTCCCTCTGCTTTTTTCAGCTCTGATGCCCCTGACAAATCTCCTTAACACCCACGTAACCGTTGTCTCTGATGACAGCACAGGTCACCCTGTGTTACACCGCTGAAGCGGTGTCTCTTATCTGCTGGCGAAAGAGCTAATTCCTGCATGCGATCCCCTTTGAAGCAGCGAGGAATCTGCTGGGGAAGCATTCCTCCGGGGCTGAGTCACCGTCTGAAGCCGCACGGTCTGGAATGTTAAAAAAAAGACACATCGGTCCCCCAAGACCCTCTGCTTCACCTTTCCGCGCAGGTCATACCTCTTTAAAGTTGTCGAACGCAGAGAGAATTATTTCATGGCCTCCTCTGACGAGACAAACTGCCGCCAGCAGCTCCAAAACCAGAGCTTTAGTTCTGCAAACCACAGAGAAAGTAAAAGCAGGAATGGTTAGGAAATGACAAGAAGCAGCGCTGCTGGAAACCTATACTTAAACACAGAGCTCAGAAAGGAGACGGTAATGTAATTTATCGTCATGTCGCCACTGAAAAATGGATGCAGAATGGTAATTTCGCCGTTTATTACAGTTTTATAAGTATGCATTTAAAAATTAAAATAAAAGACGTACTTATGTGCAAAATGGAACCACGTATTAATCCTCGTGTGTGTGTGTGTGTGTGTTTTCCACTTCATCGACTCGGCATTTCTCAGTCTAGATGAAACAAGATGTGACAGGTGATGTAAAGTGGTTCCACATCCACTTTTCAGGACATCCTTTAACCTTTGGGCATGTGTGTGTGAAACACACACACACACACACACCAGAGTGTTTCTGGTAGCGGCCGGCTGGTCTCATTGTGAGCCGGCGGTGCTTTTAGTCGTCCCGTCTGGGTGAACTAGTCTCAGCATCAGACTCCAGACGCACTCAGACTAATGTTTTTTTTTTTAATAACACTCAGGAGTGAACAGAGTTTCGAGCTTACCTCGGGTTTTTATTGTTGAGACTTAGTGCAATTTCATTCACAGCGTGAGGGTGTGACATGACCATGTTGAAGCCATACTGGGGGAGTAATGGGAGACAGAGACAAATACGATAATTAGTAGAAAAAAAGGGCTGTTGAGAATTCTTCCACATAATAAATAAACCATGGAGAGCCAGCAGTGGAGGAAATTGAATTCGGCTTCAGATAGATGGTTGTGCTTTGGTGCAAAAAGGTCAGGCAGTCACAGTGGAGTGGATGCCCCCTGCAGAGTACAGAGAGCTCACCTGGTAGTTCATGATGGCACGTAGGCACATGATGCAGACGTGAACGTCATCCTTCTTGCAGACCAGTCTGGAGTTCTTTAGCGTTCTCCTGCTTGGCAGTGTGTTGCTCCTATGAAGATATATATATAAAAAAGGTTGAGGGTTTGTTTTCATGTGCAGGAGTGTTTCCAGTAAATGAGTTCTGGGACTTTTTTGGGAGGAGGCAAGGTGACAGAGAAAATCCGACGGTTCGATCCTCTCAGCCGTGTCTCCACACAAAATTTGTCCCTAAAGGACTCTGCTGAGTTGTCAGCAGTGAGTGACATCACTGATCAGCGCCAAAAGGTGTCCACAGCTACTTCCTAATTGGTCATTAATAACAGTAAAGACATTTTATTCTGTCAAAGTACGCCAGGGGAAGCAGCTGTGTGACATACGAAAGTGGTGTTTAATGACCAGAATGAATGCAGTTTTTTACAGCGCTCTATAGAGATCACACAGCAGCGTAAACTAGAGAGGGATCTCCACAGAATTTTTTGCATTAGGAGTTTAGAAACTTTGATTTTAATGCAATCTATTAACCAGACGCATTAGAAAGTGGCGTTTCACTGAGCCTTTAAGGCTTACCATAACACACAGCAATGGCAGTCTTGAATGAAAGACTTCATGTCATAGCTGTTCTTAAAATGGACATATGGCTTTTTTCTTGTTATAAAAGTTCTATGGTCCATACCTAACATGTTTATGACGTTCTTTGGACTAAATCCCTCAGCAGTTTTTGACATTTTCAGCAACTTCCAGAATGCTCCGGTTCAGGGCTCTGTCACTTTAAGAATACAAGCTGGAGCTGGCCATGCCCACCGATCCGCCGCTCTGGCTGCTATAAGCTGAGAAGCTCCGATATCTGGGAGGACCTCGGAGTAGAGCCGCTGCTTCTCCAGCAGAAGTTCTCTCTTGCACATGAGAGATGGTTCTATTCTACTTTCCCTGTTTGTGATGTCACAAATGGGGATTTTGTCGAAACTATGTATTAGGTTAGGTACATAATTCCTAAAACCAAACACTGACAGAAATTGGATGGATGGATGGATTTTTTCACGTTTGATATTATTTCCCACTGAGTTACAACCAATCAGCATGAGCCAACCACAAGTCCTACCCAGTACAAACCCCAAGGCAGGTACTTTGGTCCCTGAAATGGCCCAGGAAAGTCTTCCTTTTGCCCAGAAGTTCCGATTGTGGAAACAGCGGATTTTGCTTCAGATTTTCACAACATTAGGACGTTGTTAAAATGTCCCAAACTCTACTTAAAGCCATGCAAATCAGCTTTTGTCAATTCAACAGCAGCCTTCACACAGATAGTGAACAATAGTCAGACATTTGCATGCACTGGGTTGGTTCTGCAGTTAAAAAGAAAAGCAGAAGGCCAAAACAAACTCTGAAGCAAACACTGATCCAGAACTAAACTGTTTATTTTTACATCATCGTCACGAGGTTCGTTTATGAGTCCGAGTTGTGTGGAAAAAAACCGTGTCTCCGGGCTACACATAGACGTGCTGGTTCCTGCTTCTTCCTGCTTATGGGCGTGACATCTGACTGAGTCACAAGTGTGTGTCTGGGTGTGTGTGTGTCTTTAGATTTACGAAGTCACATTTAGATTCGCATTAAAACTGAGACATATTTAAGAGCTGATGCATAAAAAAATCCTGTCTGGCCGCGAGTAAAACAAGCCGTCGAAAACTTTCAGACAGAAACGAAGCAACCCGCCTCACGGGGATGTAAAAATAATCTTAGACGACTTCTTTCCAGGGGTTTTCTCCTCCCAATTAATCAACATCCAATTAAGCTGCAGCAGAAATGAGAGGAATGTGCACAAAGTTCGTTTCATATTAAACAGCTGATATGATTACATAACCATCAGGGTTTTAACATTCTGATAGGAGACAAATATACTGTCTGTTTTTTACAAATGACGTCTATAACACAAATACACTAGAACTAAAACTACAGGTGCGGCACTAACACATCTACTGTCTAACTCTTGGACATACCGTCTCATTTGGGAACAGTTTGGACAGTTCAGCATGCTCGGTGTCCTATGAGATGGCAGTATGAAGAGGACACAGAGGCAAAACTTAGTTTGGCTCCAAGAAATGATCTCTTTTTGTGTTTTCTGTGGTTAAACGCCACATAAAAAAGCACAAAGGGAAGCTAGTTCTGTATAATGGAAATAAAAGATGGTACTACTTCAGTTTTAGGCTGGTGTTGGCTTTTTAATGGATCTGTTGGAGAATCTATGCTAGCTTCTGCACAGAAAGGCATTTAGGAAGCCACACAGAAACACAGGCAGGAACAATGAGTGCAGAAAAAGCCATTTTCTCCTAGGGAAGGAGAATTCAGTCCCAGGGGCAGGCTGGCAGAGCGAATAATTCACATCGCTGACACAGACAGCAGGACAAATAAACTGGGCAGCTCTAGCAGGGAGGTATAAAGTACAATGAGGCAGTGGGTGGGTGGTGGAGGGACGGTGTGTGAGAATGCATGAGTGAGGGCCGGCCTGTTGCATTATGTGTGTCTTAGGAGAGATGCTGGAAGAAGCAGCCGAGCGGAGCTGCGACCTGCCTGCTGTCGAAGAGTGGCAGACAAAAGAGCCGATGACTATGGGTGAAGACGGGGGACAAAACAGAAGAGACGGTCACTGAAAATCACACAAGAATAACAGCCAAACGAATCGATTTATAGGTGAAACGCTCCCAGACGGAAGCAGAAAAACAGCTGGAAATGACATTAAAGAGGTGCAGAAATCTCAAGGCATGTTTTCAACGACATCCTAACATTTGTTGAATTTGCATGGAAAAAACTGAATTCATGGGCATGAATAAACACATAGGACACCATACATATCTGGAAAAAACACACATTTAAAACTTTTAGTTTTTCAAAAGCTCTAACTTTATAATGCAGAAGACAGACCAAAGGGCCTTACATCCATATAAAAACAATATAAAAGAGCTAAAATAGTAAAATCAGCTACAATCGACAGGCTAAAAGCTTGGAACACTTGGAAAGTCGCCATTTATCTAAAAAGGCTCATTTGATTAGCGTGCCAGGGTCTCGAGACGGCACATGGTTCCTTGACTTAATAATGCTCTTTGTGTACGAATCCCTTCAAAATAAAAGATTAGCAGCGACAGAAGTGCTGCACCGCTACAATAAGGGACGGATTAGAGAACTAATGCACGAATAATTGGGATTTGTGCTTCAGAGCATCTATTAGCTCAGACTTGAGAATAAACTGCAGTGAGATGAAGCACTGATTAATAAAAGACATATATATGTAAAGTCTATGTGGCATGGAAAAGTTGTCAGTCGTGTGTCATAACCATGAGACTTAAAACAAATATCCGGACACAAAGCTTTTCCACCCTGCTCCTGTCTTAAGCCATTTAAAGTCAGACCTCATGACTACACAAAGGGGCAGCTGAGGCGTCATATGAAATGTGTGACTTCTCTAAAGAATCACGCTGCTCCGGCCCAACGACGAGAGAAAATGGGGTTAAAAGCTGCGGATGAATCAATTATAAAGCGTGTGTCGTACCGTATCGTGGAATGCCGTCCGGCTCGGGTGATGCCGTTCCCGGTGATGTTAGACGGCAAGGTGCTTCTCCTGTGCAGGTCTTCTATGGAGCGATTCCAGGGTTTGGATTTATCCATCACAGCATCCATGCTGTTCTCCACACAGTCGCCATCATAACTACATCACCATGGAAACGTCACATTAAATAACGTCATTATCTTCTGTTTTGGTAAAAACCAACAATTTATGACAAAATCATGCCTAAAATGAATAATTCTCCATCATATATGGGCTCATACGAGTGATTTATAACAAAAAGATGTTTTTCATAACAAATCAGGAAATAAAACCAGAAAAAAGCGATCTTTAATCACTTCTTAGGTGACTTTAATGGGAGTTTTAGCTTCAGAAAAGGCCGTTTAAATGGGTTTTTTTTACCTTTACCTTCAAGAATGCAACAGGATTTAAAATTTAAAGTAGGATAAAAATGACAACGCTCAGCTGGAGTTGGGAATTAATATTTCACACTTTTGATTTTATTTATTTACAAGTAATTTATTTGGACCCTTTAAAGAAGAGATAATTGATTATAAATCCACATATTAGAGCAGTTAGCGAGCGTTAAAAGCACATGTGAGCAAGTTAGGATTAGTTTAACTCTTTCCTTTTCAAAATGGTCAACTCTGGTTCTAAAAAGCAACAAAATGTCCAGAACTGAGGTGTTTTTATAGAATTTTATTGTCTAACGGGTAAGCCAGAGTGGCTACAGCCATTTAGAAGCTAACGTTTTGTTTTACTTGGCAGCCGTTTAGCCATGTTAGCTTACAGACGAGTCCTTTCCATGACTTTTATGTGCTGCTGCAGTGCTGCACAAACACTGTTTTACAACTAACCGTCCATAAAGCAGACAGACCATAATAACATATGTTGATGTAAAGGGGTGTGCTAAAAACCTGACTGTGAGTTTCTTTGGCCCGGGCATGTGACTAATAATCACACAGACGCTGCAGCACACGGCTGATAGAATACACAATCTGCCAGCGACGGGCCGTGAGTGACTCTGTGTTTCTGCCGGCCGGGCAGCAGCGACGGTGGCGCTGGCGCTGCGCGGAGACGCGTCAGCCGCTCTGCAGAATAGTGTCGTTGTTCAGGTTTTTGTGCAGGGACTTACTTGACGGCGTACTGTGCAAAAGAGAGGTACTCCACCAGCACGTCCAGGCCTTTATTCTCCTCATTCAGGAACTCCCTCACCCACCTGAACCAGGAAAGGAAATAAAACATGTAAATACGACAGACACACTTCTAAACACAGTTTAGTCACTAATTCAAATGAGATAAACTGCTGCTACGTGGTAGACAATACTTTAAGATAATTAAAATTTTAATTAGTCATTATTTAATGATTTTTTATTCTTAATAAGGCTCCCTGTGATAGTTATTCAGAGAGATGTGCAATAATATGTGCTAAACAATGTTTACAAATGCCAAGTGTGCTTACAAGGTTGTAACTCGGTCTGCAATGTTTAACATATCAGATAAAATAATAGGTGATGGATTTGGCTCACTATTTGGCAAGAAACTAGTCCGTTTCATCTTTCTCTGTTCCTTTAATTCATGCAGAATAAAGATTTATTGACTTATGAAGTGTTTACAGATTAATTAATAACACACACACACACACACACACACACACACACACACACACATATATATATATTAGGGCTGTCAAAATTAGCGCGTTTTTAATGCGTTAATGCAAAGCCTCCTTAACGGCATTAATTTTTTTAACGCGCAATTAACGCGCAGGCTTCCGTAGTTTTGTTTTGGCCCTCCTCGCGTTCCATAGTCTGACGTAAATAAGAAGCAGGAACAAGCCATTGACCAGCGGTAAATTTCCTTTGAATCACATGTAAAAATGTATTAAACCCTCAAGTCAATTTCTTTTTAGGATTTCCACGGCTGGGTTTTTAAGATAAAAACAGTGTTTTTAAATCGCGCGGGGACCTACGCCTACCAGGCTTCCAGTATGAGCGTAAAGCCGGCGATGATGTAACCGCTCAGAAAGCGAGTGTAAACAGTGTGTAGAAAGTGACCCGCAGCTCGGTATTTTTCTCTGGAGTACGACGAGGCGGATAACCGGAGAAGTTCAACCGAACATGATCGGTGGCGAAACGGAGGAGGAGGGTACAGTTTGTTTACTTTTATTGAGTATTTAATTCCTGTGTTCGAAGCGCTGCAAACCGGGACCTCTCAGCTGAGGTCTCAGCTGATGAGAAAGCGTCATCATTCTGTCCCGATATAGTTCAATAATCTACAGAAAAATAAAAAAAATGTGCTGCCCGTTTTGCGGCTGGAAAAAATCCAGGAAAAATTAATTGATAGCTTACCAGAATAACTGTGTGTGTGTGTGTGTGTGTGTGTGTGGGCCAGAGTTCAGCAACATCAGCTGATTTGAGTTTGGCCCCTGTTGCATTATTTTTGTCTGAGTTCAATAGATTAAGAAAGCAAAAAAACAAAACAGAAGTGTTGCCTTATATTTTTGTTAAAAATAAGATATATTTAAAATGTGCTAAATAGGCAGAGTCCTAGTTCTTTATCACACTCCTCCCTTTGTCCTTGTTTTAGTACCACATGTGTTGATTTTGTGAGTCCTTATGGTGGAACCATATAAGGTGTTATTGTGTGAATTTTTTTTTCTGAGGAGGATACTGGAGTGTATTTATCATGTTTGTTTGGTACAGTTATAATAAACATATTTTCTTTAAAAAGTATATTTGTCCACTCCATAGTTGAAATACGAAAAATTTGAATAAGAAAAAAAAATGCGATTAATCGTGAGTTAACTATGGACACTCATGCGATTAATCGCGATTAAAAAATGTAATCGATTGACAGCCCTAATCTATATATACTGATTTACACATGTATGAGAGGAGTTTTATTGTAAAGTGACTTGACCTGAACTGATATTAAAGCAGTTTCCAGATTCAACTTTGCCAAAAAAGTGTGCCATGATCCCTTTAACAGAATTCAAAAAGTCCTGGTTGAGAGCAGAACACACACACACACACACACACACACACACACACACACACACACAAAGAAGTGTACTTCCAAACTCCAACAGGGACAAATCCAAGGAAGGGTAGAAATGTCTCCTTTTACTTTCTTTAAAGAACTGAAGTGGGCCATCCATCCAGGCCTCCACATGCTTTTATTTTGTTGAACTGGACAGAAAAGCAGAGCTCTTTAAAAGGAAAAGCTCCACCTTCCTTTCAGTACACCGCCCCCATCAGAAAGCACCATGAATTTTTATCTAATTGGATCCCATTGGCTGAAGGTGCCACTTCTGAGTGACTACACGAGCGTTCAGTAGAGAGGTGCCTGGTGGGGATACAGCTCCAAAAATAAAATGGAGGTGTAGCCTCACTGTCCATATGGTGGTCGTTACCACAGGACACCGACAATCCGCCCATTCACCACATGTTGGTGACCACGGTGCAGCATGTCGGACACAGTCGGGGTTAGAGACAATCCCACTATTATCACCAGCCTCCATGATTGATCAAATTCCCTGCTTCACCTCTGAAAAGCAGCAACAATTATTCACCCTCTGACTGGGTGACATTGTGCTCCCTCGCTATGAGCCGCTCCATGGCCCTCCGCCTCATTGTCTCATCTAGATGGACTGGATTATTCGTGATATCTAGATGACGTTTGCTGAGAATCCTTAGAAACAGTGATTCAGCAGCTCCGTCCGTCTCCGGGTGGTGTGTGTTTTGGTTTAAAGTGCCGTATCTGATCAGTGTGTAAACATTCCGTAGGAGTGTGAGAGACGGCGTCGTCAGACACGGGAGATGGTTTGTGAGTGTGTGGGTGAAGCAGACAAATTGAAGTAAAGTAATATGCAAGTGGGAGGAAGGGAAAGAGAAAAGCAGAAGGATTAAGAGACGTAGTTTAGATTGTGAAGCATTTCTGATGTTGCAATAATCTTTAGGCCATCATGGCGGCTTGGTTGAATCCTTCGTCCAGGTCTCCTGGGACCACCCAACTACAGCCAGGTCTCTAAACCGCAGCTGGTTTTCACAATATCTAAAATAAATCTCAAACTTTCCATAAAAAAGCTGTTTTACTTTGTGATGATTACGTCTCACAGGACAAAGCAATCGTCTCAGAGCCAAAGGTCTCTAAATGGCTTCCATTCAACCACACAGTTTGTCTCAGATGGACTTTACTCACCTGTCACAAGATTTTTGAGGCATTTTGGTTAAAAATAAACTATGAGTGTGCAGCCTCATCCTCTAAAAACACTTCCATAAAGGGAGAAATAAATGAGTCCAAACTTGTTTGTTGCATCTGAGATAAAAAGATTCATGAGGCATCTGTGAGGCTGCACCGTAGCTCTCAGGTTCATTTAATAGTTAAAGGGGACATATTATGAAAAAAACAACTTTGCATTGTTTTGTGCTGCTATTTGGGTCTCTACTGCCCCTATAAACACTCCTGAAAAAGAGTTTGGTTTTAGGAATTATCTGCGTGGATACGGAGACACGCAATGCCATGATGCGTCGATGCTAGGGCTCTGCGGCAGGCCTGCAGAGGTCGACAAAGACATGCCCACAAGCCTGTGATTGGTCAGGACGCCGCTTTCCTTTAAATTTGTCAAAAGCACAGCGGTCCCTCCTTCAAAAGAATAAAAAGAGTACCGAAGATATCTAACGTCAGACACGGAGCAGGTTAAAGAACGTCTCGCAGAAAATGTCTGACGATAAAAACGTTTATACACGTGTGACTCGAGTACAAAAATATGCAGCAAACTTTAAATTCATGGAAGGAAATTACGGGTTTAGAGGCGGTAACTGCATGAAGAGGTGGAGGAAAATGAGGGACAAATTTGTCCATGTTAAAAAGTCGCTGAAATACATCAAAACAATATAAATACACAATAGTCAACACACTATCGTGGACCTCCAGAAAGGTTGACACTCTTTGTTTTCCTGGTGGGGAATTGGTAAATAGTGAATGGCCTGTATTTGTATAGCGACTTCTTAGGGTTCTACAACCCCCCAAGGCGCTTCACAACACAATCCACCCATGGTGGGGATGAGCTATGATGTAGCCACAGCTGCCCTGGGGCGCACTGACAGAGGCGGGGCCTGCCACACACTGGCGCAACCTGTCCCTCTAACCACCACCAGCAGGCAAGGCGGGTTTGGTGTCTTGCACAAGGACACAAAGACAGCGACGGTCTGAGCGGGTCGCGAACCCGCGACATTCCGATTGCAAGGCGAACACTTAACTCCTCTGCCACTATCGAATTGCTTTGCAACACCCCCAGGCAATGGAAAACATCTCTTTCAGCGTGTGAGTGACTGCGACTCTGCAACTGAGCTGACGGAGAAGTATAAATCAGACTTAAAACAAGCAGTTTTGAAAAGTCCCCGTTTATGATGTCACAAACGGGGAAATTAGAATAGAACCACCTCTCACATGCAAGAGAGAGCTGCTATTGGAGGAGCAGCAGCTCTACTGCAAGTCCCTCCCACGTATCAGAGTTTTTTGGCTAAGAGCGAGCGGGGGATGGGTGGGCGTGGCCAGCTCCAGCTTGTTTTCTTAAAGTGACAGAGCCCTGAAACGGCTCAATCTGGAAGGTACTGAAACTGTAATAAAACAGTTGCTTTATGTGAGAGGGATTTAGCGCAAAGAACTTCATAACAAGTTTGTGTCTACCGTCGAACTATTATAACTTAAGATAAAGTCATAATCTGTCTCATTTAAATGTCTTTTTATGCTCTTTTTCAGCATTTTCTTCGCCAAAATATGTAGATTTTGTCACAAGATTTGCTTAATTACATCCAAAATTACAATTTTTCTTCCAAACATGTTTTATTTTTGGATTCTAAAGACGCCATCATGCATAAGGTCTCATTAGTGATGTTATGCAACCGTTACAGTCTTTAGAAACAGACTTGCAATCTGAAACATGAGAATTTGTGCAACTTTCCATGAGATATTGATCTTTCCTCGAGGCTGACTGTACTGCTCAGAATCAGACACGTTTAGTCTTGTTATCTTGGAATACCTGCACTCTTTCATCTATTGTGAAATCCTGATTTCTTTAGCGTAATCCACATTAATACCTCATCAGGGTTGCAGATTTGAAAAGCCGTGCAGCTAAACCTCAGACAGAGAAATGTGTTTTCCTTCTGGAGGCAGTTCATGTGTCAGCTGCTCCGAACAATCCATCGATTCATCTTTTCTCCATCGCCACATGGCCGGCTTTGGGTGTAATATTAGGTCAGATAGGAGTGTGGGGGGTGGTGGTGTTTAGTGTCGACGTCTGCGTCTCTGGGTGTCTGGAATGCCTGACTTGTCCCCTTAAATCTAATATAATGGAGCACGGGACACGAGCGTCACACAGTTGACTCACCCTATATGATTGGTCCGTAAGGAAATTTCCAGTTCTCTCAGGACTTGGGTGGACTCCTGTACCCTCCGTCTGAATTTCTGAGGAAGGAAAATTAAAAAAAAATACAGGGGGGAGGTTAAATTTCATCATCTTCCCATAAAGCAACATGTGGGAACGCAGAGATGAGAAACATTCTGGGTGAGGAAACATTTTCTATTGGACAGACAGGAAAGCACCAACAACATTTAGATGTGTGAAACTGCAGCAAGAACAAATAATGACTTAAAAAAGGAGCTGAAAAAATTGGGACTGAGTCGTTCTTTTTTTATGTTCCTCTACCAGGAAAGTAGCCATTAACTAGGCTATTACAGACCACTAGCTGACTCATTGGAAACTGTAAAAAAAAAAAAGTCTCCAGTTTTCATTTTCTCTCCCCTTTTTTCTACATTTTTCTGCTCGTGTTGCTGTTAAATAATGAGACGACTGCTGATTCCACTAACAGGAGCTGCACTGTTTTATCCCATACCCAGTTTCATTTTAAACAGCTGTTGCAGCTACCTAAACATACAGTTAAAGTTGGGGTAGGAGATGTTTCCTGGAGCAATTTTTGCCATATTGCTTGAAATGCTCTTCACATCTTATCACAACTAATGAATTATATGTTCTCTCAAGAAAAGGAATAATTTTAATCACCAATGAAATGTTCAATTCTAGAAAAACCTCATCCAATCATTGTGAATGTCCCGTTCTTAATGATTGGATCCTGATCCAGCCATCAAACTGCCCTCTGAAAGTCCCTCCCACCTCTGGGCATACCCCGTTATACGCACAAATTATGCGCTTGGAGCATCTTAACAGGAAGCGAAGCCAGAGCCAGGCTGCCTAGTGTAACGGACAAAATGTTCCATTCTCTTTGTGGTTTGCAAACTTCAGGAGGAGTTGTTTTTTATGTTCTATTTAGAGTCTGGTTCTGTTCTTGTTGGGAAACATTTAGGTGACGGACCTGCTGTCTGAACGCAGCCTGTCCTCTGTCGGCTGGCAGAGCTGTATGTCAGTTTGTTTCCTTGGCAAGGCGCCCATGTGCGAGTGTGCGGGGCAATCTGCCAAAAGGGAAACCAACACGGAAGTGACAAAAATTGCAGCCCACTATTTTGAGCAACTAATAATCAACAATTAATTAATAAACTAAAATGCAAAAAATATTCCAAAATTTAATTAAAACTTTAAAAAAGATAAAAGATAGGATAAAATACAATATTACTGGGCAAGAAACCCATGTCTACGTTTGGATGGTTAGAAGTTTAAGGATGAACTGAACTAAAGGTGTGACGCAGCTACTGAACAAGGAAAATAGGGAGTGGGGTCCTCTTTGCTTTTATCCTGACTCAGCGTTATCAGCAGAAGCATTAAACAAAAGGCTGTTCATGCTGTTATACAACCACTAGAACAAAAAGAGCCGAGCGGTGGTGATCAAACGGTGCAACAGAAGGGATGAAATCCCTGATGATGCGGAGGGAAAGTGTTACATCACAGGAGACATGAAGCCGGGGACAGAAAACTGAGCTAAAAACACTGATTTCTGCACAGTTTTTAACCTTGTGTTAAACCACTCCTAACTTCTTTGTGCTTTCCTTTACTAAGAGCCTGACTTAAGAAGGTCTTCATCAATATTTCTCCAGGCCTTCTGAAGGTCTTTAATAGAAGGTCACGTAAACATCTGAAAGTATTTAAGAAATCTGAAAATACCCACTGAATATCTGAGACGTGTTTTCAGCTTATTGCCTTTTGAGAATAGTGCTAAAATACAGCTGTATGTGTCAAAAACGTAATTGTTCATATTTTGGAACAAATTGTGTTTTTATGACAGAATTGCAATATCAAAATTCCTAAATATCAAGTTTTATAGTTTTTTTATTTGTGGACACAACACTGATTAATATTTTGTGTTTAGGAGCTTTTTTATGACTGAATAACTTATAGGTCAGAGATAAATGACTATAAGGCAAGGCAGCTATATAATAGCACATTTCATACACAGAGGCCTTTCAATGTGCTTTCCAGGAGCAAGAACAGCAAAATCAATGTAACAGCATAAATACAATAAACAAATAAATTTAGATCAAATTAAATACACAAATCAAATTCATATTTAAGAATCTGATAAAACGTTAAAGGCTGAGCAGTTACAGTGCAGAAGGTGCAGCATAAGAAACATTCATCCATAGGCTGATGAATGCATGAAAGTTTTCAATTTCGATTTAAAAGTTTCTAGAGTTGGGGCACATTTGAGGTCATGAGGAAGCTGATTCCATCTGTGTGCAGCATAGTAGCTAAAAGCAGCTTCACCCTGTTTGGTTCTGACCCGGGGTTCTACCAGCTGACTCCTTCCTAAGGATCTCAGAGCCCTGCTGGGTGTAGATACTGGAAGGAGATCTGATGTATTTTGGCCCCATGCCATTGAGTGATTTATAAACTAGTAGAAGCACTTTGAAATGGATTCTGTAGTTTACTGGTAACCAGTGTAGAGATTTTAGAACAGGAGTGATGTGCTCGGTTCTCTTGGTTCTTGGTAAGACTCTAGCAGCAGCATTCTGAATAAGATGCGGTTGTTTTTTGGGGAAGACCAGACAGAAGACCATTGCAATAGTCCAGCCTGCTGGAGATGAACACATGAATGAGTTTCTCTAGGTCTGGTCTGGACATGAGACCTCTGAGTCTTGCTATTTGATGAAGATGATAACACGCTGATCTAGTTATAGCTTTAAAGCCCCAGTGTGTAATATTTTACCTGTTTACTACCAAATTCTGTGCATCCAGTGCACAAACCTGTCCTTTTTCATTAATATTTCTCAACATCAATTCTAAATATTCCTCTCAGATTCAAATTTTACATTTTTAATACATAAATTGTGGTCGACACTCCATGGTCATCCTCCATCTTGAAATACGGTAGCTGTTTAGGGACATGCGAGCTCCACGTTATGCGTTTGCACTATGACTGTAACCTGTAACCATAGTCCTTCTTCAAGAAAGTTCCTTCTATTAAAGCCTCCTCTCTTACCGCAGCCTGCCGTGTCTCTCCCAACACGCTTCAGCGGTGGTCCGCTAGCCGGTGGCTACGTTAGCATTAGTTACTTTATTTCCACAGCGTGTCCCCGGCTCCAGCCAAATCTCATCAGCTATCCGATTGCTAAACAGCCAGTGGTTGACTTTAGCTCCATCTCGATCTTCACTGCGGCTCACACAGTGTGCTACGATCAGCTGATGGCTAACCGGCAGGCGCTTGTTTACTCCGCTGCTCTGATCCACATGACACCTGACGCCTCAGCTGATGCCACCCCTCCTCCGTGTGTGAATCGGTGGCAGCTATGCTAGCTTCCTTCAGGACTGATAGGTTGATATAACAGCTAACAGCAGTGTTTCCCCTAGAAATGTTTACAGCCGTGATGCTTGTTGACTGTGGGGGGTGGTGGATCGCGCTGCCTTGTAGCGGGGGGGTGGGTGCGTGTGGCATTATGCATTAAGACTGAACAGTCATTAAAAATGTTTTTTAACTGGTGGAGTAGTTAGATGCTTTGTGTGGGTTAGGCTACAGAGATTGGAAATAAATCAATCTCATGCTTTTTTTTTACAAAAAAAAAACAAACCAGATGGCTGGAGTGAACACTGGAGTTGTTGCCTTTTTGAGTGGGCCACCGTAGCTGCAATACTTACTCTGAACTGCATGGCGCTAAAGAGTCGCAATTTTTACCATGATTTCTATGAATATCTCACATGGGGCCTTTAATGTGACCAGTGAAGCTCAGGTCTGAATCAACTATGACACCAAGATTTCTAAAGCAAAACACTCCCCTGAAAACGGACAGGTAACGCCAAAACATTGTCATTTTGGTTAAATCTTGAAAACATCAAACACAATTTCACTTGATCTGTTAAAGATGCGGCTCACTCATTTAATCAATACATTTGCAGTGGTCTCTAGTAGGAATGAATGCCTTGTAAGTCATACTCTGGGGGAAAAAGCTGAGATGTGCCTGTTTCAGGATGTACAAGTCAGCTGGAGGAGAAAGTAGCTTCAGACGGCAGGATTTGGAGTCTTATACTTGATACTCAAACATCTCGCCTCGGATTGGTTAACAGCAACACGACTCTACCACTGACTCTGTTTGCTTTACATCGTTGGTTTTATCTCCACAAATAACAAGTCTGAAGGAGTTCTGCTGTGTTGTGGAGTAGCTAATGCTAATGGTTAGCTTCTACTAGCCAAGATGTGCTCTGCTCTCACCTGGACGCTAGATTAACAACAGCCTTCCTGGTTGCAAGCCATGATGGGCGAGTCCATTGATGCTAACTTGACGTGCAAATGTCAGGCTTTTCTAATCCGCTAATGCAGGAGATAGTGGTAGAATACTATTTTCACATTCAGCCTGCATAGTTAACAGTTTCTCTGTGAACTTGGCTTTTAATGCTTAGAATGTGTGGAGAATGACTCTCAGGTACCATCAACATTTAGCTCAATAATGACTTATAGCCATTTTTGTGTATTCGAAGGTTGATGCGGCCATCTTAGATTAAACTGACTTCAAAAGTTGGTCAGTTTTAGATGCTTTTTGGATGAAGAATTTCTATAAATTTCAATAAAATCCGTCCAGTGGTTCATCAAATATTTCACAAAAGCGGTGACATAAAACGACGCTATAAAGCACTGATGCCTGTAACTCAGCCCTGAGTGAGCCTATTATTACCATCCACTAAGAAGAGGACGGTTCCCATGGCTTCTTCTCTCTAGCGGACGTCTTTGGGCTTGGCCGGCGTGTGTTTGGAGCATGAGCAGATGAGAAACAGAGTGTTTTTATTGGGGAGGAGTCTTGCATGTGCATATTTCGGGGTACTGCGCAGGCTCCCAGAGCCCCCACCAAACACCCCGCACTTTAAGTGCTACCAGCTGCATCATGAGAGAGCAGGAAGAGACAGCGGGGAGGGAGCGGGAGAGAGAGGACAGCATGAGAGGAAAGGAGAAAAGAAAGAGGAGGAGACCAGGAGGGAACAGGGAAGGGGATACAGCACTGAGAATGTAAAGAGGGGGAGAAAATAAAAAAACTTTGGGAGGTGTGAGCACAGGAGGGGTCATCCTGGAAACAAATCAGCGGCTGATACATTCTTGGAGTTGGACTGGAGTTCTTCCTCCTTGGCTGCCTATTGGCCACTAGCTGCTCCGAGGAATGCACGGGAGCCTGCCTATGGAAAGCAGAGGCAATGACCTCCAGCTCTCTCACAGTGGCACAAAGTGGCAATTGTTTGAGTTTGAAGAAAAGGGGGATGGAGCAGGAATGTAGAAAGAAGCCCATAACTCTTTCTTTTCCTCTGCGCCCTCCGCCGCTTCTTTTTTTATGCTTCTGTCGTTTTCTGTCCATCTTCTTCTCTCCCCCTCGACCGGCTCTTTATAATTCAGCATCCCTCCCTCGCTGTTGCCCTCCTCACTTTAGTCTTTCACTCCGTTCCTGTGTGCCTGTCCACTTCAAGTTTTCAATCAAGGCAAACAAAAAGGCACAGGTTTCATGTTGGTCCGGACAAAAAAAAAAACGGCCATGAGAGGAAACCAATTGAGCCGATCTCTCATCGAGAGCAAAAGCAGTTTTTCAGTAAATTTGATTAAATTTAACTGAAAATAATGGAAGAATAGGATCAGCTTTACAAGAAACATCTCAATGAGAGACTTAAACATGGACACTAAACATCATGAGTGGGTGCGAATCATAAGCCTAAAATCAAGAAATGGACAGTTCCACATACAGATAAACCCATTTACACCTTTTAGGCTCATTCAGTCTTAAATACTTGTTGGATTTCTTTATAACTTTAGACATCTACTGATCTGGGTTACTATCGCACATCACCAAAGCCGATTAACCCAGTTTGGGATAGCCGCCACAACTAATCAGCCTTAGCACACACAAAAAGAGCTAAAACTGTTAGTTTTACAGATATTGACATAGAATTTAACGTGACAGCTCCAAGACTGCAGTCCAAGCAGAATGCATGAGATAAATATATGAATACAATACAGTAGGGATGTCCAATATTATCGGTTGCTTTTGGCATTAAAATGTAACATTGGAAATTATCGGTATCGGTTTTTACTCCTTTAAAGCCACATTCCTGAACTTTGCAGATATGTGCTCTCTGTCGCCCTCTAGAGGCTTGCTGCGTAACGTCACCTTCGTAAAATCAAATCTCTCTCTCGGGCATAAGAGACATGTTTACATTCCTAATGTCAGGCAAAACAACGAAAACAAACTTTTCCACCTCCACACATTGAATAAATAGTTTTATCAGGACTGTATAACAACTTTATGCCCGACCAAACACAATAACCCTGGTGAAATCATTTATTACTTACCTAGCCATTAGCAGCACGGCTAGGTCAGAGTCCGTAGTTCATGCTGTTCTTTCTAAAAGAGCTCTCCAGCGAGGAAAAGACGGCCCAATAATAACTCTGGTCTTTGCTCTTGCTCTATCACGTTCTCCTTTTCTTTTCCTAGATTCCCATGATAAGGGATTTCTAGCTTTCTTTGGGGGATTGGCCATTGCTCAAGTCTCTAAACTCGCGGGTCTATGTTACACTACTTTGGCAAGCCAAAGGAGTGAAAAAAGCGCGCGTTACTCGCATTATGCGCGTTTGGCGTTATGTTGGACATAATGTGGGTTTTTTGCCCTCTTTGGCATCAAAACGCGTGTTCAAAATGCGCGTTTTGGTGAACTTAACACGCGTTTAGAACGCACGCTTTTTTTTACCCCTTTGGCTTGCCATATGTTGCCGTAAAGCAACACGCAGGCAGTACTTCTGCCAGCGGACCACGGGTCAAAAACTGTAGTGCGGTAAACAGATGTGGCACCAAAACTTTACAAAAAACATTATTTTGAGGTGTAAATGTTGCGGAATGTGTCTTTAATGAAACAACTTTTTCAAACCACATATATATTATACATCAAACTCTTCAGCTACTTCTCCTCTTACTCAAAAAGTCAAAATCTAAGAAATCCAAGGTTTAGTTTCTGAGATATTTTTGTTTGTTTGGCACAACTGGCCTAACTTAAATTGAAGTAGTTATCATATTCTGCACAGTTTAGGTTTAAAGTTTAAGAGTGTATGATAGAAGAGATGTGATGTTATTTACCCTCAACTTATTAAGTTCTTCTATTTTAATGGGGGGGGGGGGGGGGGCATATATTGGTATTGGTTTATATCGGCGTTGGAAAGAGTTGGACTATATCGGCAAAGCCGATATCTATAATGAAGCAGATATCCAGCATCCCTACAATACATTGATCTTGGAAATAACCAATACAATCTGACACGACTGCAAAATAAAGTTTTTCTGCTGTTTTCCTTTGCATCACAGTCATCACAGTTTCAATTTGCTCACGCTGCTCTAGCGGTTTGAAACTTTAACCACACTCGGTGCAGATTGAATTATTCAGCGATTTGTTCCTATTCTGGCGAAGTCTGCCGGTTAATTTGTTTATCACAGAGCCTCGTCTCCCGGCGTTCCCCCCGCAGCTCGTGCATCCAGGCCAAAAAGACTTAATTCTGGCGAAGCCTGAGAGTTGGCTGATGCTCCCCCTATCTTCTCCAAGCAGCCAAGACAAACAGCCAAAAAACTGGCTGCCCAGATGATACAGAAACACTTTTATGATATAGCTCAGTCACTCCTGACAGTTTCTGCTGGAAGTGTCACTGTAGCAATTAGTTTGACTCTCGCCACCATTACTCTATTTAATTAGCTATTCTTGCCCTTTTATGCCATTGTTCTTGTTTCTCCAACCTGGGCATTCATGATAAACAACCGGCTCCTTTTCCACTAAGCCTCACTGCTTTCTAACTCAAATTTTCAAGCCATCTCCCAGGGAACTCCTGCCCTCAGCAGCTAAGATATCCTAGACAAGAGATAGAAGGTCAGTGGGGAAAGAAAAGCTGCCGGAGCCACTGGAAAAGACTTGAGTGCTCACCTTTCTTGTGACTGCAGGATCTAGATAACCTCTCAGCTTCTGGAGGTACGTGTGAGGTGGATTTTTCACCTGGAATCGCTCCTGTGAAACACAGAGAATAAAAAAAAGATGAGTAAAAAGAAGGGGAATAGGATGACAAAGACAATAACACACATACTGTTTTGTTTCACACAAGATAAATGGGAAAAACCCTCATGAATTTTCCAGGAACGTTGACTGTAAAGCTGTTGAGCAAAATCCGATTAGACTTCAGGTGGGTTAAACGTTGTGAGTAATCCTGTCTTTGATGGGAACTGCAGACTATCTTCCACTTCAAGAAGTAAAAAAAAAAAACAGGAACTTGTTTTGTACACGACCCTAAAAAGGTGCCACATGTGGGTTTCGTTTTTAATCTCTGGTGGAAAAAAAAGAAGTTACGGAATGAAGAAGTTGTGTTGTTGTAGTGTCACTGTAGAAACAAATCAAATGTCATGAGGTGACATGATTTCTCCTTTTACTAGCTGCAACACCAAAGCACTGTCGGGGTGTGACAGTGACAGATTACAGGTCACGCCAATGTTCTTTAAACATCAACACAAGAGATTAATCCAGGATTGGGATCAGTGTGTTGAGCGGGAAACGGCATTTGTATCAGGCTGAGCACGATGATCGGTAACCACACGGCATCAGAAAATAAGGGATTAAACTTGAATGTGTTGATTACAAACTCGTATTGAATTAGAGCTACACAGTGTTACGTTTGAGAATCGACATTGTGATGTCCGCGATAGTCACATCATAAGTCCAGCTGCAGTGTCGTAGGCAAACAAACGCGATACGTTCTTGTCTAATGTTAAGGGTACCTGACCACCACTCATAAACATTCTCACTCAGTTTGCAGAAGCAGACCATGAGGG
The DNA here is from genome assembly GCA_006937985.1 of Aphyosemion australe. Classification (NCBI taxonomy): domain Eukaryota; kingdom Metazoa; phylum Chordata; class Actinopteri; order Cyprinodontiformes; family Nothobranchiidae; genus Aphyosemion; species Aphyosemion australe. The sequence goes on from SSNS01000032.1 coordinate 2,997,040, forward strand.
GTTAAGTTTTGTGATGAAAGATGTCATATTCTGAATTTTGTTGACTGCTTGATGGGGCAATCAACAATATACTGCGCTGCAACTGTTTCAGGCTAGTCACGTGAGAATAAGGGGCGGCATTTTTAGCCAATAGATGAACATTTAACCTCAGCCGGGTGGGGGGGCTGTAACCCTTCCCCTATTGGATCAGGTAAGTTTAGGTGCGTTTCCTTTATCGGAACTTCAGGGTAAATTTACAGGAAGTTCCCGACGTACGTTTGTCTCCACTTGACCAGGCTGGCCGAACGGCCATTTCCCGGAACCTTCTGAGTACCTGATCAGGGGAAAGTAGTTGGAATGGCCCGATAAAAGGCCCGGTGAAGACGCTGGGAAGGAACGCTGCTGATTGGTTGTAACTCAGTCAGAAATGATGTCAACTCAGGAGGAAATAGAAAATGCATATATGTGGAGGGAACCGTTATTTAGGAAACACGAGTTGTTAGCATCGCTGCATATAACAACATAGAAAATATAAACGTGCCAACTATTGTTGCTTCCTCCATTGCTGCTTCCTCCATTGTGTCGATCTTTGTTTACTGCTTTTTGCTCGTTTTGCGCTGAACGATGACGTAACTCACTGTGCAGCGTTCTCGATGTGCTGACGTTTCATCAGATTCCTTACAGGGCCAAATATATATGGAGACAGGACAGCTTAAGAGGACCGGGGCTTCGGATCTCCCGGTCACAGATTTACCCGGATGTTCCGATAAAGTTTTTTTTTTTGGGTAAAAAGATGCAGCGTTGATGTTTAATCTCCACAAATACCACAAGCCTGAACGTGTTCCACCATGTTGTGGAGTTGCTAATGCTAACAGTTAGCTTCTACTAGCCAAGACACACTCTGCTCTCTCCTGAATACTAAATCAAACAGCCTTCCCGTGGGCGGTCACAAGCAAAGGTGGCCGGGGCCATGAATGCAAATTTTCTCTGTGACATAAAAGAGGCTGGCTTTTCTGACCGGATCATTTTCTCTTCTATTTCCTTTCCGTGGCTAATGCAGATAATAGGGGTTGAAGAATATGTTCATGTTCAGCATGCATACACAACTCAGAGTGATCAACTGTATTTAAAATAAACAATAATAATACATGGTTTCTCAGTGAATGGGACCTTTAAAATACCCAGGATTGGCCAGTATGCAGAAAGATCTTAAGGACGTATTCACTTCATCTGAAGGGGTGAAAAACCCAACTGCCTTGATCAGTTGTGAGTGTTCGTTATGCACGATGACGCATGTTTCTACATAAACAGGACTCAAACATAATGCAGAAAATCATATCCTGCAAAGGGTGTTTACCCTGTGCACACAGATACTAAGATGAGATCAGTGGCATCACATTCATCACTGCCAGAGTCCCCCTCACAAAAACAGGAAAGACGAGATCAGTGTCAGGAAAGGGAGTCTCTCTATCTGACAACCCAAACGAGTCTCGAGTCTTGCAAAAGAACAGTAGTTAACATGTCTAGATACAACATGCAACTGCATTGTGAATATAAACCACACTTATTTTTATAAGTACCTTTAAAACAGTGAGTCTGAAAACAAATCTGCATTTATGGAGTCTGATTAAACTATTATATTAACTATGTATGCATTTGATGTTTATGGGTTAGATAAGTAACAGGCTGCTTGTAATCTGGATGTTTTAACATTAGGATCGTCCTCCATGTTTCAGAAATCTTCACGGCTCAACACGCCGACCCCTGGTCGCCTCTGCCTCGCTCCATCACTGTTGCCATGGTGACATTAAAAAAATACCCCGTATCCATGACACAGTAAATATCAAACTCCCTGAACCATGTTTGCTGCCTTTGGTTAAGACAAAAGGAATCAAGTGGGGAGAGAAAGTTTTAATTTTTAAAAATCTTAACTTCTAATTTTAACTCTCTCACTTCTGCAGTTGATACCTTTCCATTTGAAAAGGAGACCAACGATTTTCTCTTACAGTCTGAAAACTCCAGCACCCATGCAGTGAAGATCTCTGCTGGTCAGCAGCCCGACGGGCTCCCTCTGGCTCTGTTCCCTTCTGGGTCACCAACTATCAATGCGATCCGAGTGGGTGGTGGTTTTGATCTGGTTTCTACTTTTCCTCCAAAGCTCAAGAAGGCAGAAAAGCTCAGGCAGAAGGGCTGTGAGCTGAGCTCTCAGACCACAGCTCGCTGCACAACATTCACCCTCTGTTATTTTCCTGACGCCAATAACAGGCCGAGTATTTTAACTGGCGTACTGATCTGCGAACCCTGCTGTGCCACTTAACCCGCTCGACCAGGAAAGTCAAGATGGCGTTTAAGGATGGATAACGGCTCACGGGGAAAAACACAACGGAGCCGTGGTCTCAACACACACACGTTTCTTTATTATGTAGCAAAGATGAATTAATTTCCTGTAAAGCCACACAACAGCATAGAAGAGCCAGGCTCACCTGATCGCAGATCAGTTCCCATTTCTTCTCGTTGTCGTACTGCCGCAGGAGTCGGGCCTTGTCTGGAGGAAGATTCATCGAGTTCTGAAAGAAGGGAAAATGTCAAGAGTTAATTTGCTGTGGATAATGAACTATGATAATAAAACAGTTATAAAAGTTAAAGTCCCAAGTCATCATCACACACTGGTGAAATTACATCTCCGCATTTGACCCATCCCCGTGGTGGGGAGCGGTGAGCTGCAGCTGTGGCCGCGCTCGGGACTATTTGGTGGTTTAACCCCCCAATCCAGCCCCTTAGTGCCGAGTGTCAAGCGAGGAGGCATTGGGTCCCATTTTTTCAAAGTCTTTGGTATGACCCGACCGGGAATTGAACCCCGATCTCCCAGTCCCGGGGTGGACACTCATACCACTAGGCCACTGGAGCTGATCAATCAAAAAAAAAAGCTGTATCAATCATCAACAAGTGTGTTTTTCTGGATTTTACCCAGTTAAATAACTGGTTTACTCTTCTCTAACAGCTTTAGAGTTCCTACATCTTCTACATTTATAATTACTGAGGGTAAAAAAAGTGCTGAGTCACAGAACTGCAACAGTTTAGTCTCTCAACACAGATAAGCGCTTGATAGCTTGGAGCGCCACAATATGCAAACATAATCTCAACACAATAGTCGGTCATTTGAAATTCAAATGACATTAAGTAACACTGGCATTATGCTGCAGACTTTTTCAGCTGAAATAAATCTCTTGATGACAACAAATATTTCAGATTTATTAAGAAAAGGTCCTTCACGCATCATTAGTCACGTTTCCTCTGTAGGAGTTTGGGTAAGTTTCTGGGAGGGTGAAGGTGACAGAAAATACAATGGATCGGTCCTCTTTACACAGACATCAGCGTAGGGCTGGGACGATAATCAATAAGTCAATTAATCGTATGATAAATAAAAGTGAACTCAATCATTTTTCCAGCCTCAATATCGCCATGTGCCTGTGTGTATATGTTTTCCTTGTATCTCGCCTCCAAAGACGCTGGATGACGAGAGGGTTCAAGTGCAGTTTTGGTTGTTGACACTGGATATTGTTGTATGTTAAATAAAGGTTTGATTGTTGCATTTTAAAGGCTGTACTTGCATTATTATGACATATTAACATTACATAAGTGGTTATTTTGGTCTCGATAATGTCGACAATAATATTGTTTATCGTCAATAATTTGTTGGACAATATATCATCTAGCAAAGTTTGTAATCGGCCCAGGCCTACGTCAGTGTTTTACGACCATTTCAACAGTGAAGGGGCATGAGAAGCTGGTCACAGCTTGGCTTGCTGTTTACATGCAGAGGAATTTGGTTTCTAACTGCATTATCTGGATACTTCAGCTCGAGTAGAATTAGTTCAACTTCAGCCAGACTAACGTCGAGTTTACATGCAATTTAAAAATCCGACTTCAGTCAAACTAAGGCAATAATTTAGTTTTCTGATGCCCGTGTAAACGCACTGACTGGATGTGACTTAGACGCCGCCTGACGATTCCAATTAAAATCAGTCTTAAAAACTTTTATCGTATCTTCTCCCGTGTTTTGATATATATTGTATCGCTTGATTCTTGCCAACTCACACCCCAAAAATTTGATTGTGCAACTCTCACTCCTTGCATTTAGTTTTTGCACATTCATGCACAAATATTTGGTCAAAGACACGACTATAGTGTTGCCTTATCTGACCTTTAGGGATTAAAATGTATTTTTAAGACAAAAAATGCGAAGTATGAAATATATGAATGATGACAAAGATTACAAACTGGAATTCAGCACATGACGTAGTTGTAAAATGGTTTACAAGGGGATTTCCTATAATATTTAAAGAATGCTCACAAGAGTTTAAGCTTCTATTTAAAAGGCAGTCAGAAAATCATTTGGAAATGACTTCTATTACAAATAATCAGCATTTAGTAGAAATAGAACAGAAGAAAATAAAAATCTACGCCTGTTTTCCAACAATTTGATGCTCAGAATGTCTAGAAGGAGTCACCTCACATCGGTAAAGTAAGTTACTTTAGAAGTGTGCTTTTCCAACAGATCTAGATGGTGCACAGTCCTAAAATAGATATTGCACAGCTTCTTTCTTCACCCTGCTTTACTTTATCAAGAGCTGCTTCTGTACAAACACCTCTGCAGCTGAGTAGAATGGTAATCTTTCCAACACAAGCATGCATGGACTAAAAATATGAGAATAAAACACGGTTTAAGGTTCTCTTTCTGTTCTGGGTCATCTTTGAGAGAGAGGAAGCGGAATATCCTGAGATATCCTGAGAGACATTTTCTCGTTGCCGTTTTGCTACGCCAGAGCGTGGTGTTTTATTTTTCACCGTTTCGTTTAACAGAATGGTGAGGCTATCGATCTGAACAACCATTTTCATTTTGAAAAGCTCCATTTGTAAAAGGAAATCAATGTAAAAAGCTGCTCGGGTGACACGGAGAGATGAATTAGACTCACTTTACATTTTAGTAACAAACGGACATAAAATAGTGGTTTGGAGTCCTTTACTAATGAATCATCTCTTTATGTTAACGATCACCTAACTGGCTTTAGATATCAAATATATTTGTCATTTCTTTGTTCTTGGGAGCAAATATCGATCAAGTGACATGAAGCTGAAGCTCAGTGTCTATCCCACACAGGCTCTTCAATGAGACTGGAGCAGGAAATCAAATTAGTATTCAGCTGAAGTGGCAGGCCGACCAACGCTGGGATGACTGCGGGGAATTGGACATCCGACCAGCTCTATTGACTCAATCTGGCCGCTGACCCGATTACTAGACTCACTTTCCTCCCTAAACACATTAAGAAAACACCTGAGGAGACATCCACAATATGAAAACAAGTTTACTAAATCACACTTGTGTTGCAGATCCAGACTGAAACCAGAGTAAACGATCGGGTTGCTTGTGTATTTCTACCTTGTTTTGTCTGGATGCTGAGGTAATATTGACCCGGCGGGTCGGGTGGTTTGTTGAGTCACTGAGCTGTGGCCTTCCTGTTGGGTCAGACTCCAACTAAAGCAAAGAGCCTCTTCTACCAGCCTTCATTTCTGCCTGATGCAAATCAACTGTGACAGCCACTCAGCTCGCTGGAGTCTGGTTACCACCGGCGTGTGTGTGTGCACGCGTGTTATTAATGAGGTGATGAAGGGAAGGGTTGGGCATTTTTTCCACCAACACCTGATGAGACCACCCCGAGGAACACACACACACACACACACACACACACACACATTCTCATCTTTCTATCTTAGTGAGGACCATCCACTGACTTCCATTCATTTTTGTGACTGTATTATGCCTAACCCATGCCCTAAACCTAACCATAACCAATGCTGATCTATTTCTAACCCTAACCTTAACTCAAACTTAATTCACACCATACCGCTAAAACTAACGAGTAGAGCTCTGTAAGACTGCACGTGAGGATCGGGCAAATGTCCTCACTTTGCAACTAAAGGTCCTCACTTTGATGTATAGACAAGTGTACACAAACACACACACACACACACACACAGACTCAATGGTAAATCCTCCAGTAATTAAAGCCACAGTATGGGGATTAACTGATCTAGTATTCTTGAAACAACAACAGCCTGATACACGATTTACAATGTCAATCATAAAGACAAAAAGTGCCAAAAACGTTTTTGAATAAAAAAAAAACACAATCCAAATAAAATTTTAAATGTTGAAATTTGTTTTTTAAAGTGACAATGTGTAGTTTTTACCATTAATCTCTGGAAATATCCATCGAAATGAATAAAATGATGTCCGGTCATTGGAAAATATTGGCGGTTTCATAACATATAACCATAAAAATCAGGTCTAAAATACATAAGGCGCAGGTCTAAGTCTCTGGGGGACGCCATATTGGACGCCATGATGTTTCCTTCTATATGAGCCAGCTCAGGGTCCTGCGCCTGCCGATGACGTCACACTAGATGATTGGCTGAATGTACGACTTACAGAAGTTACATTACCACATTTGAAAACATTTAGATGGTAAGAAACATGAGTTTAATACAAAAAACTGCTAAACGCTTTCCAAAACCTATGTGAAAGAACAAAATCAAAAAAGAGGTGCAATATATTTTGGCTGAGTGGTATTGCCATAGTGTGACGTCATCGGCAGGCGCAGGACCCCGAGCAGATCCAGAACCTACACCACCAGAAAACTAGCTGAACATAACATAACTGAAGGACTATCAAAGTCAGAGGAGTCAGGCCGAGGTCGCATGCTTTCTGCTCGACAGTTAACATTTACCGTAATGTTTTTTTTTAACTAGCGACAGTCACGACGATGGTGTAAAACTACCCTGAAATGTATGTACTGCTGCCCCCTACTGGCAGGAACCTACACACGGTCTCTTTAAAGCCTCTACTTACAATCATTTTGCTATAAAAATCTCTCAAAATAAGCTGAAACACTTTGAGACAAGGGTAACAAAGATAAAAAATTTTTTCCTCCTGTAGTATAATCGGGCCTTCCCATTGGCCGCGTAAGCGTCGCGTAACATCCACCAAAAGTAGTACGCAGCAATTAGCCGCCGTTATAGTAGATGAATACGTTTCCACCAGCCGCAAAGTCTAACATTTTGGAAGCATTCCAGAAGCAAAGCAATGTGTTGCTTACGCTTCGAGTCTTTGCGTCAAAATCTGCAGTTCAGATCGGGCCAGACAGGAAGTCAAAGCAGTGCAAAACATCTGGAAACTTTCAAAATAAACCATAGACCTTTGTGGACACATGCTGCCATCTTTCTCTTTGCCTGTTGTCGTGTGAACACCTTAAATCACGCATGGTGTTGCAATTCTCCCATGATTTCGTCACATTGCGGGACCAGCTGTGTGGTCCTGCGTCTGAAACATTCCCGGTGGGAAGGGAGCTCGTGGGTAAAATGTATCTATTACATTATTACATTATCTAGTGGAAAGGCTGGGTCAGACTTTAGCTTTAACTTTGCTTATGTTGTGTTATTTGCCTTTCGTATCTCTCCTGTGGCTTAAAGTATATATGGCGTATATTGTGCGACTCATTATTTTCAGCTCCATCTCAAACTGTACGACCCAATCCCCAGTTCGCACACGACCCAATAGTTCAGTAGGGGCAAGAATAAATATGAAGTCTAGATTCTAGATATGAAGACTCAGTTAAGCGGGCGAGGAAGAACCCGACGTACGTGGACCAGGTAGGAGGGGCCTTAGAAGCATGCCATCGCTGCATTTGGTCACAGCCTTCTTTCTTTCTTTCTTTCTTTCTTAATTTATTTCAAATGACGACACGTTTAAGGTGGTAACATAAAAACAGGTGCAACAGGCTTCTGGAACAAGCTCTAAAAAGGTAAACATATGACATCGTGACCATGGCATGGTGGTTGCATTTCATTAAAGTTTCAGCCCTCCCTGCAGAGCCTTTTACACAGAAAGACACTTTAAAATGACTTTAATTCATCTTTATGCAAACTGTTAATAACCTCAATGTAACACGTAAAGGAGACGATCATCTGACTCCATCCACACAACAAAACAAGTATGACAACTGGAATATACAGAACGATGTTCCTGAAACGTCGGCTTTCAAAAATCTCCATTTATTCAGCCAACATGGTCCCGCTTTTATCTCCAGAGCAACTTTTCTGTACTGCTTCTAAGGGGAAAATCCTTTTATTTAAAAAGAAAGAAAAAGTAGAACAAAGAAAATGAAAAAAGTCAAAAGCTGCACGTTTTTAGCTCAACATGAATCCAGCAGCGCTTCATTAATCACTGACAACTTCTGGAGACCACAGCATACGTCTCAGCACACCAAGAGGGCCACAAATACGCCACACTACACCCGTCTTTAACAAAATTTGCTCAAACTTAACTTGCTATTCTATCACATCGACTCCTGGTGCTCACAAAAACATATTAATGCCGATGTATCCTCTCATTAGCCACGTGAGTCATAAAAGGAGTAAAAATAGAACGTCTCAAGGTTCTCCAGCTACCCATTACCTTCCAGGAGGTCTGCACACCGGGTGCTCGGCCTTCCCAGAGCAGCTGGGTGGAAAAGCAAACACACAGCTCACATGAAGGGCCTGCTTCAGCTGGTGATGCTGAGAAACGATGTAAACTATGTAGAAGACCGAGAACGGACATGGCGATAAAATAAAACGTCCAGACTGCAGCTCTGAATAAACCGTGTGTCTCGGAGCATTTCCAACAACAAAACACAAAGAGCTGGAACCAAATTCCCCGTATTTTAATGTCAGTCGTCTGGTTATAATTATGAGTAATAATGTTCAGTAAATCCCAGCTCAGAGCACAGAATGATGCAACACCCTGAAAATAACTATAAAATAACTGAAATCCAGATTAAATCTTTTTCAAAGCTTTAATTTTAGAGGAAACCCAACGGTGATGAAGCAGCTGAAAAAGATCAAATTCTGTCTGGTAGAAGTTGGTTTAGTGCAGAAAACCTTTGTTAGGTCAGCGCTACAGGACCTCTCAGCCTCCTCTTAGTGAGCTGTTGAGTATGAGACACACCCATGTCCTCTCTTTTGCTTTCCGTTGGCAGCCATGGCAACAGAAGTCCCTCATTCTTTCATCCAAACTTAGCAAATTAGCTTAAATCCACGACACGCCGCAGCAGGCAAACCTCAGATGACTTTACCTACGATCGTTGCGTCACAACTAATATTTGCAAGTTGCTCAATCACTTAGAAATGACAGATTGTCCTGTTCTCTTGCTTCAACTACTCCCTTAGTCACTTAATATCTTTTAATAGCTGCAGGCTGTGTGAAGATTTTCTAAACATGTGAGTCATCAGCGCATTTAGACGTCAGATCTTCACTACAAAGCTCAGATGCACAATAACAACCACAGCAGACGTGAACCCAGACACGTCTAAAGGGAGAAAGGAAGTGGTCGGATGCGAGGCACGCGCCCTCCGGAACAGGCTACCCCCCTCTCATTACAGCAGCGTGGATCCATAATCCTCTGCGTTCTTCCAGGGAGCACAGGTGTCCCCTGTCTGTCCCCAGATTATCCATGTAATCCCCAGAACCCCCCAACTGAACAGGAGGGTTTATTTATGTTTGTGAAGCTGTTCACTGGAATACCTCAACAGCAAACGGTGTTGGAATGTGTGTTCCCCTCTTTCCTCCATTCTAACAAACCTTTTATATAAAGTTTATAAAGTGTGCACCATCAATCCAGAAAGAGTAACAAACCCTCACCAGTGTGGACTTGTTGACATACTTAGGAAGCTGCTAATACTCCAAAACCCTGAGTGTCTCCATCCTTACTTAAAGGGATAGTTAAGATCATCTGAAGTTCTGTGGAAACTTTATGAACAATTAGCATCTCACCTGCTGTAGACAGCTCTTTGAGCCTCGTTTGGAGAAGCAGATTATTTCTGACCAGACAGATGAGCTAACAGCTAGACAGAGAAGACAGATTGCTGCCATCATAAAACTCTAATCACAATTTTTCCAAAGCTTCATGCAAACGAAGATCTATAAACCTTTTTACGTTACTTTAAATTTGCTTTCACATAAATCTCCACAATGTGCGTTGTCGGATCTCTTTCTTTTTTTTCCTTTTTACATCACTTGCTTGCAGAATGCTTTACAAAACAGCGTTTTTAACTCAGACTGGATGATATTACAGACCAAGTTCACTAGTTACTGTTATTTTTGAAATATGATCGTCACTCTGAGTTTCACATGCAGGCTAAACTTGAAAATAATCTTCTACTCCTATTTCCTGCATTAGGCGCCGATAGAAAATAGACGAGGAAACGCTCAGATTAGAAAATCCAGACAGAGCTATGTCACACTGAATATTAGCATTCATGGACTCACCCATCTTGGCTTACAACAGGTAAGGCTGTTGTTTTAGCATCCAGGAGAGACCAGACCACTTCACAGCTAGTAGAAGCTAACTGTTAGCATTAGCAACTCCACAACATGGCATTTGTGGAGATAAAACATCAATGTTGCAGCACAAACAGAGTCAGTGGTAGAGTTGCATTGCTGTTAGCCAATCAGAGGCGAGATGTCCAAATATCAGGAAGTATGACTCCAAATCCTGCCGTGTTCTGCTCACCTCTCCTCCAGCTAAATTCTACTTCCTGAAACAGGAGCGCCAGAGCTTTGTTCCCATAGAGATTGACTCACAAGGCATTTATTTATACTAAAGACAACTGCAAAAAAACAATTGAACTTGGTCTTTAAGACATCTGTTTGCAGGAATAAGACAAACCCCGTGATCTGTGAAGATAAACTGTCTCCCAGCACTGTGATCCCCTACAGAAACTTAATCTTTAGTCTGCAAGTTTGTGCTGTATATTAAAAAAAGAAAAAATAACGCAGGTAAAATACTGAGACTATCAGAATATGCTTAATCCTAAATTACTTCAGGACATCCCTAATTATTTACATAGATTTATGTATTAAAATTTATCAATTTGCAAGAGAGAATCAGAGCAATTAGCTTTAGCTCTTCTGGAGCAGCCTGCAGCACTGCCTGCATTAATAACATTATAGTCCCACTGGAATAGTGATGTCAGAAACAAAATGACAGTAACAGCTACATATTTGAGAATCCGGTTGTTTTCTGATGGCGGAAGATTGGATTGATCTTGCTCAGACTAGCCGTTAGTGCCTCAATCCAGTCAGAATTACAGCTGTTAAACAAACTGTTTATAAACGTCACAGAAAACAGCTTCAAATGATCTGAAACTTTAACAAAAACATAATGCAACATCATGCTAGAAAAACATCGCCTTCAGCAGCTGCGAGTGGGAGGACTCATTAAACTTCCTCTGTGTAAAGTCTTAAAATCTGAGTGTGATCCAACAGTTTTCCCAAATATTCCACAGGAAACACCACCTCTGGAACCTCAACTCTTCATCCGTGTTGTTAAATGAGCAGCACACATGTAAAGTTTGAGCTGTCAGTCACCTCGGCTTCATAAAACAGCGTCTGAGCGTGATGTTATCCCAAATACAGGAAACAACATTATGGAGATGGGTTGGAGCAGTGGGGCGCTGTCCAAATAAAACAAGTGATGGACGGATGCAGAGGTTCCAGGCCAGATGTTGAGAAATTGCGAAAGAGTCTGCTCCCGAGGTAGAGTCCAAACTGGTTGTTTATCTAAAACGATGACTTTAAAAACACTGAAGGAAACTGGAATAAAGTCAGTTTATGTTGTACAAACGCTAAAAACAATGACCTGTTTATTATGAATGAATGCAACTTAAAAAAATATGTTTTTGAATGCAACCAGCTGTGTTGTCATCGACTGCCTGCAATAACTCTACAGTCCTGCAGATCTGCACAGATTTACTTTAATTTTGTTTATGCAGGAACCAGGAAGCTTTTGAAAGTATCAAATTAAACCAGCGTGAAATTTCTGACTTAGCAATTTAACAGCTGACTGACTCGACTTAGAGCTGCTTTCTCCTCTCCTTTGTTTCCTGTGTTTTAAAGTTGAATCTGGCGGTACTTCACCAGCTTTTCTTACAACGTGGTGAACACAGATGAAAACCACAAAACACGGTAGCAAACATTCACACCATCACAACTTTCTCTACATCTGAAGCCAAACTATCAGCCTTCAAACCCCAAAGACCAGCGGCGTTGTCACTGACTTTAATGAGATGATTGATGTACCGTAGAGCTCACGGTGCTTCCACATCTAGTGATGAAACGCAGATCTGGAGCTTGTAAACAACTGATTACTTTGCCACTTTTGTGCCGACAAAAAAAAAAGATCTGCAAGCCAAACTTCTGCAAATATGACAGATTGTCTGCAAAACCACTCATTCACTTCCAGATACATCAATTAGTGCATGAGTTATGGTAAAATCTCTTACTTGCAGGATTTAGCTGGATTTGTTAGCATTCAGAGTATTGAGCTGCTAAAACCACATTCAATTTTAATCATAGCAATTTTTGTGTTTGCTAGAGTTCATTACTGACTCTGAAAGGCGCTATACAAGTGCGGGTCATTATTTTTAGTAGCTATTAGGGATGTAAGAAAATGCTATGATGCGGAAATATTGCTATATTTCATGTTAACATAATGAACTGATACTTAAAAGCAGTGAATAAATTTATAATTGAGATGTTAAAGGGTAGAATGCCTTCTCCAGGTCAGGGGCGAGGTCCTGCCCCAAGTGGAGGAGTTCAAGTATCTTGGGGTCTTGTTCACGAGTGAGGGAAGGGTGGAGCGTGAGATCGACAGGCGGATTGGTGCTGCGTCTGCAGTGATGGGGGCGTTGTACCGGTCTGTCGTGGTGAAGAGAGAGCTGAGCCGAAAGGCGAAGCTCTCAATTTACCGGTCGATCTACGTTCCTACCCTCACCTATGGTCACGAGCTTTGGGTAGTGACCGAAAGAACGAGATCGCGGATACAAGCGGCCGAAATGAGTTTTCTCCGCAGGGTGTCTGGGCTCTCCCTTAGAGATAGGGTGAGAAGCTCGGTCATCCGGGAGGGGCTCGGAGTAGACCCGCTGCTCCTCCACATCGAGAGGAGCTAGTTGAGGTGGCTCGGGTATCTGGTTAGGATGCCTCCTGGACGCCTCCCTGGTGAGGTTTTCCGGGCACGTCCAACCGGGAAGAGACCCAAAGGAAGACCCAGGACACACTGGAGGGACTATACCTCTCGGCTGGCCAGGGAACGCCTTGGGATTCCCCCGGAGGAGCTGGCCCAAGTGGCTGGGGAGAGGGAAGTCTGGGTCTCCCTCCTTACACTGCTGCCCCCGCGACCGGACTCCGGATAAGCGGATGAAAATGGATGGATGGATGGATGAAATTTAAACGCAAACATTTACTGCATTTCTTTCGTGTTGTGTAATTCAAACTCCGACAGCTAGGTGGCAGTAGTTTTTACTGCCTTCTTTCTGACAGAAAGATGGTCTTGGAATAATCTGACCTGAAATTTTCAATTAAATTCAGTTAAAAATTGCAAATATTGTCTGGCTTTAAGGTTCACAGTACATCGCATTATCTCCTGTTTCATGATCGTATTGCCATATTACACCCAATACACATCGTGCAGCCATCGTGAATGGGGTTGACTCCAAAAGTTAATACTTGTAGATTAGGGCTGGGTGATATGGCCAAAAATCAACAGCTCGGTATATTGAGGAGTTCACCTCGATAACGATAAATGGACGATAACTGTATGTGCAAAAACAAATGTTGTCCACTAGATGGGGCTGTCACAGGTATTACATTGAGTTACGTCATGTGACTCGAGGTGGTACAGCTTCTTAAAGGAACATGAACGCCGCCAACCTACACACATCTCTTAATTTTTTTTTATTACCGAATTTATTGACTTGGGAAAAATTATATCGGTTAGAGTCAGAAATTTCGATAACGATAAATTTTCCATTTATCGCCCAGCCCTACTTGTAGATGATCATCCAAAGGTTAGTGTCAGAAAGTTTCATTAAACTCTGTTCTATGGTCTATGAGATATTCTGCTAAAAGACAAAAACAAAAATTATCATTCAAGGCAAACAAACATAACAATTTTAGCTTCATTATCACCCGCGTGCATCATTACACTCTTTATCAAAGGACTCAACGTGGTTTTGACAAAATACCAGCAAAGAAAAATAAGATTTACACTAAACCACCAATAACAGGGCACTACGGTATGGCTAATTTCAAGCACGAGTTCCATGAAGTCTCAATCTTGGGTTTTGAGGTTTGCTGGAAGTGTTTAATCCAAATCCACAGCTCTGGTTTCATGAGAAGGGTCCAGAAAAAGAGGCGCATCATGTGTCCAATAAACCTGCTACATGTCTGGTTCTGATGGGTTTTGTGTCAAGTCTATTGAAATGCAACAGGACCTCTGATTCTGCTCTGCAGATGTTAACGCTGGCAAGTCTTACACCAACAGAACCTGCTTCCAACGCAACATATGTGTTAAAAAACACAAGAAGAGCCTGACATGGAATGAGAAGAGTCTTCAGGGTATCAGTAACAGCTGGGGATAAGGTGTTGTTTCCATGTTAAAATTCACATCATGCCTTCATAAATCACGAGGACCTTAAACTCAGCGATAAAGCTGACCCTGATGCCACAATCTAATTTGTCACAACGACACAAACTTGTTTTTCTCTGATTAAAAACGCAGCTTTAATTCCTGCAAACGCAAAACAAAAACACCCTTTCTTTTGGGGCACTTCGGTCTAGCAGTCTGGCTCTGCACATCTGTCCCTTTGGAGTCTGGACAGAACCCTGAGCATAATACGGGTCTCCGCTGAGTTCCTGCTGTGTTGCTCTTTTGTGCAGGATTGGACCGGTCCTGCTGGATAACACTGGGAATGGACTGCAACCCAGATAAAAGAACTAGACTGGCCTTTTCAAGGCTGAGTCACAGTACACCTGCAGCAGAGATTATAACAGGCAAGTCAAAACACAGAGACTCTGAACTGGTGACAAAACTGCAAGGACAGTTTTGTTTTGTAGAACAGGGCTGATAGCTCAGCTCCAAGTCGGGCTGCTTTATTATTTTGGGACGAGACACGTGAGAGAAGGCTAGGGACACTATTAGCCAAGAATGATACAGAGGACTAGGGGTGTGTATTGGCAAGAATCTGGCAATACGATGTTGACCCTTTGCACCTACGTCACCTGATGACGTGGGTCCACCATGATGGAGGTCAACAGCGAATTATGGGAGTATTGAATGGAGGGCAAAAGTCGTGACTGAGGTTGTTTTGTTGCCAGTTTAGCCTGGTTTCTACTGGTTGAAGCCCAGTTCACTAGTGGGAAGGTTTAGCACACCTAGGTGGGGCTCATAGAGAGCGGTATTTATAAAGGTATCTGTTAACTAGCTTATGTTACTATGTTACTACGTTACTAGCTTACGTTCGCTTACGTCACTACGTTACTAGCTTACATTACTAGCTTACGTCACTAGCTTACGTTACTAGCTTACGTTAGCTTATGTTACTAGCTTACGTTACTACGTTACTAGCTTACGTTAGCTTATGTTCTCCCTGTTGCTGACTTTGCCAGAATTCACCCCGCTAAATTTATAACATTATGCGATAAACGGCGTTTTACTTTACACTAGAGCCAATTTAAATAAAAAAATCAAAAAGTCTGGATTCTTACCAGTTTTTTGGCCCTGCCTGGGCGGATTTAGCTGCTACTCTCACACCGGGGGGGACCAGATATTTTATAACAGTGATGCTCATCATGCTTAATACCGTAATTTTCACACATGTAATCCGACATTGGAACAATATTATTAGTATCTAGCATCTCACTATACTGGACAGAAACGAACGTTCTCCATAGTGAAATATAGGATTATCAATACAAAATAATATAAACATCACATTTATTATTTCAGGTCCATCACCATCAGTGCCAGTCTTTTGCACCGGGTAGGAATGCCAATCTTACCCGGTACAAATCCGACAAATACTTTGAGGGCTGCTAATCCGTTTGATTGACCGCTGCTGTCCATCACCTTCTTCTGTCTCCATTAAGTTATTGGATACAAGACAAGTTGCGTTTACACCCTTGTCTGTTATTGTAGCCAACCACACAGCAATTGATTACCATTTTACTGTGAAATCAACAAAATAAAAGCGATAAAAGGCTAGACTAGCTTGTATTTACTAGCTTCGCAGGAGTTTCAACATGCGTCAACAATTTCTCTAGAATCCATCATGGCGAACGGGGCAGCCCCATGAACGGCGTGACGTTACGTGCAAAGGGTCAATACATTAGAATACAGAGGAAACAATATGATCTATTGCGATACCAAAAGCCAGATAATATTTGCAATTTTTAAGACTGAATTTAACTGGAATACTCAGGCCACACACTTCTAGGACAAATTCCGTGTTTGCCGAGATCTCGTTCTGTCAGAATGAAGGCGGTAAAAACTGCTGCCACCAAGCTGTCGGAGTTTGAACTGCACCACACAACATACACTGCGATACACTGCTTTTAAATATGAATACAGTATCATTACACAAAAAATTGCGATATTTCAGTGCATCAATATTTTCTTACATCGCTACTGAGGATTTTTAAAAGTCCGTATTTTTGCATTTATCGACTAGCCAGAGCTCTGGTCGCCGGATCTCACTGCTCCTCCATTCATGCTCGGCTCTGTTGGAGCTAATTGGTGGGTGAGCATCCGGGGATCCGACAAAGCAGAAACCCACATGGACGCTCACACACATGCAGGTTGGAGCGATGGCCTTTCACAGCCTGCCGGTTCTGGGTCCAGTGCCAGGCTCCGTCTTGGGTACCCCCGCTGAATAAAGAGCAGCTCTGTTCCACGAGGCTGACGCACGGGATTCAGCTACTGTTCCCCCCTCTGTGCCTCAGACAACAACCATTGTTCTAGCTTTTAATGAAGAAGAGTCGATGTGGAAAAAAAACAAATAGAGAGGGTTAACTTAGTCACTTCCTGGGTTTTGTAAAAAAAAAAAAAATGGGGGGTGAGATACCGTCCACCACTGGATGATATTCAAACAGACAGCCAAGTCACAGAAACGGAGTGGATTCAACTTTACAAAAACAGTTTTAAAATCCAAATTTATGGAGAGATTAGAAACCGAGTCCAGCTGGGCAGCAGAGAGCAGGTAAACAGCCCACCCACTCCGAAGCCGTCAATGTGACAAATTACACTTCAGTGGAACATGAAAAGCTACTCTTGTGATTAATCTGAAGAGTAGATTTCAGACGCAGTGCGCCCCCCCCCACAACACAAATAACTCCTGGCACTTCAGCAGCCTTTAACAAAGCAGCTTAGATGTAATCTGGACAGACTATTGAGAAGAGCAGCAACAGCAGCAGATAAGCCCAACGGCCCCCATATGGCATTTAAATGTGTAACCTGTCTCTCTCCCAGACAGCAGTGGTGAGGGGTGAAGGCCTCCGCTTTAAGAGGGTGGTATCTAAATACTATTGGCAATAAATGTTAAAAGACCTAACTCATAACTGTGTGAGAGCCTTTTGCAAAGAAGGTATGCGACAGAAACAAGAAGAGGGAGCAGACTGGAGAATTCTTCAAATCGAATTTTCCCCTGAAGGCTGTAAAGAAGAGCCTGACAAGCATCATGCGTGTCTCATGGGGAATAATGGATCCTCTCTGCTCGTACTTTCACTTTTGTACTCGAGTCTGGAAAGTTACAAAGTCCGTCCCGTAAAGACGTTTTCTCTATCGCAGAAGTGACTAATCTAGGCGGCATGATTGTTGTCCAAGATCAGATGAAGATTGAGTGTAAACCAAGTCCTGAGTACAATAGAGTTTTATTACTTAAGTTTAAAGGTCTCATTCACTTGTTTTCTTTTATAAATTTACTGTGGTCCAGTATGAATTAATGCCTTTTCAGATGTTTTCTGTGGAAAAAAGCTCTGGCGATCCTGTTTGAGGGGGTTGAAGTTTGTTGGAAGAGTGTGGGGCGGAAAACGGCAGGATGATTAGTCTTGCTCATTAATATTCATAATATGCAAATGTATCATCTCTGATTAGCTAACAGCAACACGACTCTTCCGCTGCCTTCATTCGCTCTTCTGTCTAGGGTAAAAAAAAGCTACATTGATGAGTTATCTCCACAAATAGCACAAGCCTTAACGTGTTCCGCCATGTTGTCGATTTGCTTACGCTAACGGTTAGCTTTTACTAGCCAAAACGCGCCATGCCCTCTCCTGGCCGCAACATCAACACAGCCTTCCGTGCTTGTAAGCCCTGGTGGGTGGGGCCACGTAGACGAGACTGGCTTTTTCTGACTTCATCGTTTTGCCGTTCATTTCCTTTCTGAGGCTAATGCAGGCGTTAGAGGTTGAAAACATTTTTCACTTTCAGCATGCATTTGCAGAAAAGAAAAAAATTACACTTTTTCAGTTAACGAGACCTTTGACGCATGCAAACTTTTGCAGCACGTTTACATGATGCACATTTTTAAAAATCATTCCAGAGTGTATATTTTGCTCCTGTTTTTGCCTGCAGTATAAAATCTAGCAGCCTCTTTGGTTCTCTAAACAGTGAATATTTGGGTTAAACCTGGAACTGCTTTCATGGCCAAGGTCACACATGAATCAGACTCTACCATCATGGCCGAGGAATTACGCTACAATTAGCCTAAGTCTGTTTCAAAGATCGGGACCTAGACTCGGAGGATTTATGAGGCAGACTTCAATGGAGGGCCTTTATTTAGAGGAATCTGCAGACTCAAACACAATCTCATCCAAGACAGGGTGGGTTAAAATTTAACCCGCTGCAGCTTTGACGAAGCCAAAGCTGCTTAAACTGCCTTTTGAAGTGTGAACTTTAGATAATTAGGGAATACGTTTCATGAGTAGGCAAAGGCGGCTTTTTATTTACACACTAAAGCGGTCGTAACACGGTTAAACCCAGCTGAAAATAAAACACGGAGCTTGCAAAAAGACCAAAAGAAGTGATAGGGAAGTGATTTCCTATTAGAGACGCTTGCTTCCTGTTTTTGTCAATGAGTAACAACTCTAATATAGGAAGCACAGGTAACAACACTGAACTAAAACAAGTTCTGCATCCAGGTCAGGCCCGAAATGTTGGAAGTTAATATTTAAAAAGCATCTTTTTCCCCGTCACGCAGTCTAGAGATTTGAATGCAGTGATGAGAAATCCAGTTGGCTGCTCAAATGTGGTCGAGCAGAGCAGCAGTCTTTAATCCGAGCGGTTTCCTGCTGTGATGCGGGGCTCGCCTGTTGATGCTGCTATCCTTTGATCAGCTGGTTCAGAATGAAACTCAAGGATGCAAAACCAGTCGCCTAGATTAATAATACTAGGGGTGACAGGAAATGATTAATGGGAGGGTTAAGGAGCAGCTGAGACGCAGCCAAGAACAAAATCTTGACTCATCAGCATTGTTAACCTACAAAGAAGCCTGAGAGGCATCCTGCTCATCATCTGTTCCTCAATCTGAGATGAGGTCATCAGATTCAAACAGTGCCACTCAGATAAGTCAATCACCGTCGCTCACATGAGAAGCATCAGGGCTTAAAGGGTGGTAAGGAACACTAAATGCTCTGCTAATAGCACTAAATTCTTCTAATGCCGGAGGGCTCCCATCCCACGGAGAGCTGAGGCGTCATGCTGGCAGGAGGAGCAGAAGAAGATAAAACAGAGTAAGACCGGGGAGTCCCTGACATGCTACAAGGAGATCGGCTTTACTGACAGCCAGCCCAGGAAAATCCTCCCTTTAGAGAAGCAGGTTTGTTTCTAGACAGCATATTTAGGGATTAGCTCGAGTAAACTTTATGGATTCTAATTATTTTAAGCCCACAAATTAGAAGGAGGATTCTTGATGCTCAGAGCGCCTCTAGGAGCAGATGTGATTAAGAAGATGGCCCAAATCCCTCTGAGGTGTGACGTCAAACCCACCAAAATAAAACGTCAGCAATCACAAAATGACCCAACCTTGGGCTTTAGGCAACAGGCTCACTTAGAAATCAGTGCAACCCATGAAATCTAAATATTGTGCTGAACAAAACAGAAAGTCACTTTTTTTATCTCAAACACACTTATGAAGGCAATCTGAGACAGCTGACCCACATTTTGCCAGCTCTCAAATTTCACCTCAGTTCTTCTCTGCAAGTGTGAAAAAAGCAGCTCTAGTGCTAACTTCCAAAAAACAACAATCAAGAGGATCCTTCACCAGAAGTATTCAGTCAGTCAGTCAGCAGCCCACTTCCAGGCTGTTGCTGCTGCTTTATGATGTGACAGGAGCTTCAGATGGGCCTGGGCATGCTGGGCACTTACAAACTTCAACGTCTGGACTTGTAAAGTTGAAAGAAAAGGTGGCAATAAAACAAATGACTTTCCATGTTAAGAAGTGCAGGTGTGTGAATTTGGGAGTTTTATAAGAAACGTGGGAATAAACAGCAAATATGTTAAAAGCAGGAACTGGTGAGTTCAAACAGCAGAGAGATCAAAGTTCTGCTCAGACTAAAGCTGGAAACTCGTTTCTAAAACTTGTTTTCTACTTTTACTGAAATAAAGAAAAAGTCCAGGCGCGCATGGACAAAACGGGTCCAGCCTACACACAGCTGTCCCGTCCCAGGCACTGAGAACAAAGGAGGAAACACATGGAAACAACTTGCTTTTTCGTTTTCTTACCAAAACGATCCCAAACCTCTCCTCCAGCTCCCCTGGCTCTGGCATGGGGAGTTTCAGAGGCATGTTGTGTCCCCTTAAGTCCGTGTGCTGGTCCATGCTGCCTGCGTTCCCCATGTTTCAGCTTCTCACCAGGCAGAAACTTCTGCTCCTTGTCGGACTTTATAAAAATGCCCCTTTAGTCGCTGCTCCGCGGCGCTGATAAGAGGGGAAATCCGCACGCGCTCTCTGGTTCTCTTTAGGCTCCGAGCAGGTTTATCCAGGTCACTTCTGGTTCTGTTGCTTCAACATAAAACACACGAGAGGGAGGCAGCTTTATGCGACGACCCTTAAGAGACATTCCTCTTTTAAAAGAAACCTAAACGTGACTCGATCCACACACGGACCCTCTCCGCGATGTTATCCGTATCTTGCACAATTTCGGCTCCGCTCCCAGCCGGTAGGAATGACGACGGGCATGATTCACGCTTCTGCTAGTAGAGACTGACTTTCTTAATCTCCCTCCCTGCTGACCAGCTTGTCTGAGCAGGAGGAGGAGGTGGGGGAGTCCTCCTCACCCTCTCTCATCCCTCTCTACTTCCAGGGACAAGCCTCCCACTTCTTCGTGGGGCGTTGCTCCTGAACCCGTCGCTAAGGGGAGTGACGTGTTGCATTGTGGTACTTTGAGTCATTACTGAAAGAGGCAACAACTTTAGAGCCACAGGTCAAAACTTCACTGTGTTGCAGATAAAAGTACCACATTTTCACCAAATAAAGATCACATAAATGTTTAAAAATGGATTGTGCCTGAACAGCCTCTGTTTGGAGAAGTAGCTTTTACGACCCTGTATGATTACTAAACCTAGGAATCTAGCCAGACCGTAGCAGAAGCAAAAGGATTTTCCTCTGCAGGTCGGTCTAGCCACGCTCCATTGTAGCCTCAGCAAGTCTTCCATTGGACTGAGCAGTTTTATGTCTTCCCAGTCACAGCGCTGTGGTTTGGTGGGCAGGGTAGCACCAACGCTGCAACAAAACAACAGAGATGGCAGCGGCTCCTTTTTTTTGCTTTGGCATCAACTTTGGACTATTTATAAATTTATATAGAGGTATTTAAGTCCTTTAGAAAAAAGAGTGTATGGCAGACTGCTACGTTGACTGACATCCGTAGCGGTGAGTACGTCACGTTGTTGTCCAATAGCATGTGGAGACAATTTGAAAGACAACCGTAAATTCCGCCCCACAACTGAGATCTGTTTCTGAGTTGTGGCCATCCTGTATATTCACATATATAGGATGGCTTTCCAGGCTACACGATTACTGTAAATGCTCTAAAGACAGGGCTTGAATTACGGGGGAGCTAAGGGGAGCCTGGCTCCCCTAAAAGGGTGATGGGCTCCCTTGGAAGCCCACACCTTATGGCACTTACACAATAGCACGGGCTCTGCATGGCCGGGTCTGCATATATTGTGTTCACATCCGGGTAGCCCGGGAATTTCTGGCGCTGAGCCGGACGTGTTTTCAGCCCTTTTCCCAAGGCGTTCTGCCTCGGCCCGTTTTCGGCCCAACACACCCACTCCCGACTGATTGGTTGGCTCAAATTCATGCCTACAGTTAGGGGGAACCTCCGATTAGCGGATAGAATCAGGCAGAGGGGCTTCCGCATGTGCGCTTCATGGATGCTGAGGAATTAACGAGCCTCTGACTGAGTTTTTCTGTTTCTGTCTGCTGTGAGGAGCACACACACACACACACACACACACACACACACACACACAGAGGATGCCAGGCTGCCACACACAGCAAAGCAGGATTTAATATCAGAGGGCAAAGACTCTCCAAAGCACAAGACTGCTCAGAACGCCTTTGTTTAATAAGGAAAACACCGCGGACTTCCCCGCGCTTCTTTGATCCGCCCACATGCTCGGAGATGCGCTAATGACATCACTGATATCTTTGCGCCAATTTTTCACGCTGATTTTGAAGACCGCTCGTGTGCTCAACTACGTCCGCATTCCTAAGGCAGTGAGGAACCACTGCGGCTGGGCCGGGGTCGGCGGAGCAGAGCGTAGTGGAGTGGAGCCGATGCTAGTGTGTAAGATCCATTACACACCCAGGGCGAGCCTGAAAAAAGATCCGGTTTCTACCTATTTTACATTAATGGTATGGACTTGCAGCGTACCGGGGATTCTTTTGAGCAGAGAGGACGGAGAGCACTGATTGTTCATGCGCTCCAGGCAGCTGCGTCCTGCGCACGGCCACTATAATGTTCTTAAAGTGGCGCCACCAAAAGAAAATAATTAACACACGATCGTCCATGTCCGCTCATATTCTCTGGTACTTTCTGTCTTTTATTTGTGTCTGATGTGCTCTGCTCCAGTCTGGTGACTTCCCCTCACTAGTGCGCACATTTTTGCGGTCGGTAGATCCCTTTGGTCTGCTTAAATCAAAAGTAGCTCATGAGGTGAAACAGTAGGAAAGCCAGGCAGCAGTTTTTCTAGAGGACTGAGAGGACATGCAGGAAGTTAGGAGACAGACAGGACAGTCAAATAAAAAACAAGAAAACAAAACAAAGCGCTTGAAAAGGAAAAAGTAGGTAGATTTATCCCCACAACACATTTTTAACTGTATAAAGCAATAATTAATAAGCATATAATATTTATATATTTGATGCAGTTCAGATGACCTTCACCATTCAGTCCCACACCCAGGGCCGTTTCAAGGCATTTGGGGGCCAAATCAGAATAGACTTGGAGCCCCCCACCCCCACTCACACACACACAGCCCCACACAGTCTACACTCCCTCACACCCACCAACTCATAGGGCTCCCCGTAAGGCCTCTGTGTAATTCGTACCCTAAAGATAATCTTGCCAGATAATCCTTGTGTGGTGTGTTACAGGCCCTCTGGTCTGCTTGGAGGACATGGGGACCGCTCCGATCATAAATCTGTGCTTTTCAAGATGTTTTTCACAGTTGGTTGAGAATCAGGAGGTGCTTAAACTCTTAAGGGGTCACTCACATTGTGAGAAACGACTGTTTCTAAACAGATGTGTTGGCCTTATCACCAAACTAAACACACAATGCTCCTCAAGAGTCTGTCCAGGAGGTTTCACCACTATTCACATGTGACAATATTTCATGTGAGGAACGGGTTAGATAACCAGTCCTCGGGAACCAACAGACATGATGGGTAATGATGGTCTGTCTCATGAGATCTGAGAAATTTAGTCAGTTGTTTCATATTTTTTTCCCAACCAACAAACTTTCTGCAATGACAAAAAACATCTCCCTTAAAACAAAGACGCTAAATAATTTGCCTCTCTTCCAGTTATTTTGCTAAAATCTTCCCTTAGAGTAAAGTTTGGTTGGAAAATCTCAAAGAAATGCTTATTTTTTGTTCCAGGAATAAACTCCTTGGTGAATCTCTGGAGAGCAGTTACAACGTTTTCCACGCAACAACACCCCCACTCCCCCAAAAAAAAAACGGTAACAAGCATTACAAAGAAATCTGATGTCTTCAGGGTGGGGACTGGTTTTTACACAAGGGGATGACATCAACAATGCAGAGCTCTGGAGATATTCCAGAGGTTTTTCCCCACATGCACAGTGCTGGACCGGTTCCATACGGGGAGGCTGTCACATCTGACGTTAGCTGGCTGAACACACTGACGATGCAAAACACAGCTGACTGACTTCATGCAACCATTACATGTTCCCAGTTAATTTCATTAGTGCAGTTAGAGGATTCCTCCCTTTGCTTTATGGAGCGTGCTCCACATTGTTATTGACTCAGATGATGCTCCTCATTACAGCACCCCTAAACCCTATTATACATGGATTCTTAATATCTGAGAGCATCTTTATTTAGGCAATCACACACTTAAACATAAATGAGATCACAGTGTTTTGAAGAATCAATTTCACTCTTACCTGTTGTTCAGACAGAGAACACAAGATTTATGGAGTATTTCTGGGTTATGGAAGCTGCTGCTTGGCAGGATGCCTTGAAAATATGTAGTGCTCCTCCAATGCAATTTATATTTGCTCTAATTTGATTAAACGTGAGCTAATTCAGAAATATTTAATTTCCCAATCAGTATGACAGTCTTTAACCAGATTGTGTGGGCCAGTGCCATCCTGACAGCAAGCTTGGACCCCCCTGCTGAGGGCAGAGCCTAAACATTAATAAGTATGGGTCTTTTTGTCATAATTTAGCCTAATGCAAGATGATTAAACAAAGCATGTGAATGCATTTATTAAGTATTTTTTGCAAAATACATGTAGTTTGAAACTTACTGAAAGGCTGTTATGTCTAAGCTGAATTGCTGTTGTTATATTCTTATCTGCAACCTGCAGCTTTGGAGCCACAAGTGGCTCTTTGGGCCTTCCATAATGATTCTTAATATATTTGGCTGAAGATGCTAAAACAGTTAACTCGTCTTTTTAAGTAGAGATATTATAAACAATGCAGGTTTAAGCAGCTTTTTAGTTTCTTTGTGGCATATTTGCATTGAATTTGCACGACATAAAGACGCTAAAATGTTCATATTTTAAATCTAGTTATGCATTTTTTACATCATTCTCCACAAATATCAACATCCCATAGAAAAAATAATACATACCTTTTTTTCTTAATTCTAAATTTAAATAACAGAAACAAAAGGTGGTTTTTCAAAAATGACAAATCATTTATGGAAGATGAAAAAAGGATTTTTAACTTTAATCTCAGTTTCCCGCTTCTCCCTCAACAACAAGCTAACTCAAACTGATACTAAATAACTCATGAAGTAAAAACATCCACACAGTTGGACAACAAAACAAATGGTACCTTCAGGCCCCACCACGATGCCAACAAAAGAAGTAAAATTCCATTCCTTCTGCTTTTTATCGATCGGCGAACTGAAAAAGCTAACTGCTAGTCTTTATATTAGCTACCGGCAAAGCTAACATCTGTGTAAAGCAGATAGAGACCGCCCACTAGGGTTCCAAAACTCTTTAGTGTTGCTTTAATATCAAAGTTCTGAATTTTTTCTCATCATTTTTTTCTTTTTCTTCTTTGGAATTCTGACATTGTTCTCAGAGTTTTAGGAAATAAAGAGACCTTTTCTTTCAGTAGCCTCAATCCTCTTCTGTAGAAATTTCTCAGAAATGCTAAATTCTGTTTTTTCAAAAGGTTCTTTAACAGTTGCGGCTCTAGTTAAGTTTTATTCAGGAGGGGAAAACAGATGGTTGAGTCGTAGCGGATGGCTGCTCATACTGAGCCAGGATCCTCTGGAGGTTTCTTCCTGTTAAAAGGGAGTTTTCCTTCCCACTGTCGCTACATGCTTGCTTAGTATGAGGATTGTATCAACACACAGTCAGTGTCTTGATGCAATCTGCTGGGTTCCTTAGGAAATTTTTTACTGATTGGCTTAATGAACTGAACTGTATTGGAATGTTTACTTTGTGAAGTGCCTTGAGACGACTCTTGTCGTGATTTGGCGCTATAGAAATAAACTGAATTGAATGGTTGTACTGTAAAGGTTGCAGACCCCTGCCTAGAACCTCCACTGCAAAGCAACTATTTAATCTTCAAAGAAGACATATTTTAACTAATATAGTCCCATAGTCTATAGAGAACATGTTTATGAAGTTCTTTGCTCTAAATCCCTCTCACATAAAGCAATTTCAGCAGTTTTATTGTTAACAGTTTCCTCCCAGAATGAGCCATTTCAGGGCCCTGTCACTTTAAGAAAACTAACTGGTGCTGGCCACGCCCACCCGTCCCCCACTCAGGCTGCTATAAGCTAAGAAGCTCCAATATCCGGGAGGGGCTCAGAGTAGAGCCACTGCTCCTCCAGCATCATCTCTCTCTTGCATGTGAAAGGTGGTTCTGTTCTAATTTCCCTGTTTGTGACATCATGGAGACTCTTTGAAACGACTTGTTTTAGATACATAATTCCTAAAAGCAAACACTGACAAAGTGTTTTTTTTTAGTTTGGAGTGTTTAATGAGGCAGTAGAGACCCACATGGCAGCACAAAAGGCTGCAGAAAATGAGTTTTGCATAACATGTCCCCTTTAAGGTGTTTTAAAGTCAATTACCAAGCCGCTGGTGTTGCTCGTCGTCTCTCTTCAGATCATAGTA
This sequence comes from Aphyosemion australe, assembly GCA_006937985.1. NCBI lineage: Eukaryota > Metazoa > Chordata > Actinopteri > Cyprinodontiformes > Nothobranchiidae > Aphyosemion > Aphyosemion australe. The sequence goes on from SSNS01000032.1 coordinate 3,023,772, forward strand.
GCATTAAAATTAGTTTTTTTGTTTGAATTTGATTAAATTATAAGTGTATGCCAACTTTCTTTTGTTTTTAAGTGTTTTAACGTATTTTAAGTTACGTAGTACAATAAAGGCCAGATCGTGTCGAGAAGTCCTTCAAGGTACCTGACCGTTCCACAACTGCTACACAAGGAAGAGCACATCAGACACCAGCATCATGCAGCTGCATTCCTGAAATAGGACTGATTTCTGATACCCCCGCGAGGAAATGTAAAATTCAAAAGGTGCCAAAAATAAAAGCCACACAATCAGACCTCTGTGTGATCAACCTCACAGAGCGTTCACTTGGCTGCTGTTCAGTAACATCTGTGAAATCAAGTTTGCTTAAATAAGAGAAGTTTCAGCCCTCATGAGGCTGAAGTGGAGCAACAAGTGTGTCTTTGTGTTTTAATGTCAGGACTGGAGAGTTCAGGGACTGAAGCGAACAGATGCAGATGAATGAAATCAACAGTGCTTTGGCGCCCTCTAGTGGGCAGCTGCCAAAAAGACAGTCTAAAACTTCCTCCACAGGAAATGACCATATTTATACATCTGGAAACAATTAGTTAGCATAAGATCCCCAATTACAGACATTTATGGCCAGAATACTTATTTTCATACTTTGCTTTATTTGACTAAACCCCAAACTTTCTCCAAATGGGCCGTTGCTCATCGCTTTAAAAAGACGTTTCAGGGCATCAGATTGATGCTAAATACTCATTTCACAACATCTCAAATGAAAACCAAAGCACAATTCAAAACATATCAAACTATATTTATTGTATACAGAATAAAGACAATAATGTACAAATCAAAAAGAAAAGAAAGTGGATGTCACTGGAAATTCTAAACCATTACATTTCTTTTGTTAAAACACCAGTGGCCATTCTCATAAAGCTAAATTCTACCAACACACAAGCAGCTAACAAAAAGATGTAGATAAAGTTTTGATAAGCTTGTTTTTTTTTATTTTACAAACCTTTTAAAATTGGCAACACAGTATGCATGACTTGGTATGTTTACAGGAAGTGAAATAGTTGACCTCAAATAAGATGGTAGTAAAACAATAAAATGTAAATTATCTTCTTCCTGGGGCCTGAAGAGGGATGCTATGTAGCCAATTTGCAGTAAACTTTACATCCACAAGTTACCGAGTCGTAGACGTAAACACTTGATCTCTGAGCCTTTTGGTCCAGCAACCTTTCTGTACAATTCATCAAATCTGATTTATTTAGAACAGTGTTGATATTTGAGCTTTTCTTACAAGACTTTTTTCTGTTTGTGGTCAATTTAAATGAACATTTTTAGAAAACATTCCTTTAATAAGTAAAGAAAAAAAAGTCACCTCTCTTTCCCATAAATGGACAGAAGACCACTGAACCCAGTGGAGAAGCGTTCCACATACAATCTCAACAAGTACATACATTAAAATACTTTAGGCCATCTGGAATTTGAATGCTTACAACAGTAAATAAAATAAAAAAAGTTCTGGTCTTGATCAGTTTTAAAAGGATACGTTTATGCATGTTTAAAACAGGTTACCCTGCATTTTAGGGCCAATATTCTCATGAGGGAGGAATAATTTCAGCCACCAACAGCCCGACGTGAAGCCGGGCGGAGGAAAAATAAACAAACTCAACAGGAAACGGTGATGATGTACCAACAGTCCAAATGCTGCTTTAATAGACTCCTCCAGTTTGTTGCTGAAATACATCAATAGTGTCCTCATCTTCCATCTCCAGCTAAAACAAAAACATTCACACATCAGTGATCATCACACACACATCAGAGGAGCACAGCGTTTGAAACTTTGACATATGTTAATAAAAGAATCAAAAGGTAAACAGACTGAAATCATCACCCTTCCACTACCGTGCTTGACAGTATGATATGTTTGTATTTTCACCTTATTATGGTTTTCTACCTCAGTCTGTTTTCTTATTTTGTTGGTGCAAAGTATATGCTTACGCGATCATTTTAGCTGAAATTACTGAATGCACCTGTGCAAAGCGTTTGACTATTACCTAATATTTTATTTATCTATATTTATTTCTTGACTCATCCAGTGATCCTGGATAACCTGTATTTCACTGTCGTAAATTGTTTTACCTATAGTTTTATGTTGTTGTGCTATGCAACCTTTGTTAAAGTGACCTTGCTCTATTATGTTGAAGTACTATGTATCCCTTGTCAGTGACCTTGAGAGTCCTGAAAGGCTCTTACAAATAAAATTTATCATTATTATATTTATACAGAGGGCCACTGAAAATAAACTTGGAAGAAAAAAGAATTCTGACTTTAACCTCACAAGTCCAAATTCTTAAAGACAGAATTTTATCTCTTATTCTTTTCAGTGGCCCTCTTCCATATTCTTCAGGATTCTTGTGATGTGTTAATCATAAAAAAAACTACAATTATGGAACTTTTTAACACAAAAAATGAAAAGGGAGAACAGATCTATATTAAAGCCTGGTTTATGGAACAGAGATTAGGCAATAATAGTAATAATATGTGGATAAGATTAACTATCACCAAGTGTCCATGGCCAAACCGCAGTAGGTGAACGCTAGTCTGAGTTCAGATCATTTGTGAACACAATGATGGAAACAGATTCCCTGTGAAATAAAGCAGCTGAAACAAAAATGTCTGCTATTGTCGCTCTAGAATTACTACTGTAATGATCACCGTATATGAGGGAAATGGTTACCTGTGCAGGTGTGTCTGTTTCATTTATCGGCTGTCCATCAAACCTAAACCTTATCTGACGAATCGACAGCCCCTGCAAACGACAGAGACGTAATTAGACTCCGGGATAAATATGTAAACAAAAACAAACGTTTGTTTTCATGCTGATGAGGAGACGTGCCTGTCTTTCGCAGTACGCCTTCATTAGTTTGCTGAGCGGAGTGTGCCTTTTGATTTTGAACTGAACCACTGATCCATCCTGACCGGCCACCTTCAGGTTAATGTGGTCGTTCTCCGTCTTCACTCCTTCCTGCAACAAAAGCAGAGGCGACACACCGACGGATGTCCATTAAAAAGAAAACAAAAACCCCAAATAAAGCGCATTTACAGGAACAGACAGGCGCTGGAGGACTAAACCACCCCCGATTCAGTGCACGCTGTTCGGTTCAAGCTAGCGGTTAGCATAGCATGCTAATCAAAGTGGCGCAGAGAGCCACAATGGCGCAAATGATAGAGGAAAAACACAAATCATTTTATTTACAATTGAAACCTCTCCTAGCATAATTTGACAAACGTAGCTTCATTAACCGTGCTCTGGGATGCAGAAAAAGTGATTTACAATTAAACAGAAGCAACAAACGCGTCAAAATGTGCGCATAAAGCCAGAATGTTCGCAAACCTTTGTTTTCTCCGTCTGCCCGCTCAAACAGCCTGGAAGCAGGGCCAGCTTAGCGCAATGTGCTAACATTAACTTGTAAACGACATCACCGGCTCGTAACCGCGAACCCGACCGGGATGCTCCGCGGTAGAAACTCGGTACTGACCTTCGGCTTTTCTTCAGACATTCTGCTACTTTCTCCGGTTTCTAGCGTGGAGTCTGGGGATGTTGGCGGCGCTGAGGCGGGTTGTTATCGGCTCCTCCGGCTCTCTCGTTTGGAACAGGAGCGCGCACTGAAATTTAAAATGTAATTCGACCGAGGAGGTCACGTGACCCATTATTTCACGGGGTCGCGGACACGTGAACGCGTACAAGGATTTGCGCACTCCCGCGAGATAGGTCAATGGAGATACATGGCACACAAAGAAAGGTTTTTTCCTCCCAAGACACACAGTTATAAAATGGCTTTTATCATTGTTTTACATTAAATCAGTTATCTTATTAATAAATAATAAATTACTTTAATACAATTTTAATCATTTAATGTCAAATGAATATTTGCTACACATTTCTTTAAAAAGATTAGTACATTCCTCAATCTTCTCCACTGATTTCTATAAGTTTTCTGCCGCCTTGTGGAAGACCTAAGTAATGCAGGAGATAGGGGCCAATTTATTTTGTTATTATTGTTACATTGTTATTTATTACTACTATATCATATTGCATTCACTTGAAAAAAATAAATAAAAAGCTCTGTTTTTCTGAATTCACAAGATAACTACCAAAAAATGTTTTCAAGTCAATACCAATATATTTCTGCAATTTACCTAAAAATCTTTTCAATAAATATATAATCATTTTATTTTAGCGTGAGTTTATAGATATGTCCATTTTAAAAAATCTGATTTTACATATTAAGTCTTTAAAGGGTTAATGTTTTCCAATGTTTCATTTCAAAATCACAATATCTGTTAGGTTTTTCTAAACTGCTCAGCACCACTACTATTCTGCAATATCATCATTGTCAGCTTTATTTCTGTAGCACTTTCCATCAAACCAAAGTTCTGCACACGCATAAAAATAGAAATTAGAACATCAATGACCCCTCAAGGGTCAACAAAGATATACATAAAAACAAATAAAAGCAGGCGATAAAAGCAAGAGATATAGGTAAAACAACAGGATAAAAGATAGCTCAGTTATCTAACAATATAGCTAAAACACGTGCTGAGGAATCGCCACAGTATAAAAATGAGTCTTCATCCAACTCTTAAAAACCGACAGTGAAGGTGCTTTTCTGACCTCGAGTGGAAGGTCGTTCCACAGCTTAGGGGCCAAGACTGAGAAAGCCCTGCGTAGTTGAGCATTTTACACATGGAACGACTACTTAGTCTTGCTGATTGTAAGTGCACAGCTTGGAGCACAGCCATGCAGAGACTTATTAAAAACAAAAACAAGCATCTTGACTGGAACCTGACTGGAAGCCAATGAGCTAAGACGGGCGTGATATGTTCCCGCATTCCAACCCATAGACGTCTCAAAGGCTTTTGATAATGTGGATCACATCATTTTAGACTTTAGAATTCATAATATTGGCCTATTTGACTGTACTTTTAGATTGTTCGTCAATTATTGATCTACTAGAATAGTGGTTTCCAATGATGGGGTCAGGACCCAACTGTGGGTCACCAAGAACTACACAGGGTGTCCTGACTTCCACAAATAGAAATAAACTTGAAAAACACTTGCTGACACCATATTTCTAGCATAATTGTTACAAGTCAACCCATAAATGTAGATAAGCTACCATGAGTTGAAGTGGTTTTCTTTATGACCTGAATTATTTAGTTTTTTATGCATGTTTTTATTGTGAAATGTTATCTGGGGTTGCATGTCTTGACAAATTTGGAAACCCCTGAACTAGAACACAATGTGTTCAGCTTAATGTCTCCTTCTCTTTTTTCCTCCTTGTGTTGAACGGTGCACCCCAGGGCTTCGTAGTCGGGCCACTTCTTTTCCCAATTTACATCAAAAACACCTGCAATACATCTCAGTGATAATGCTTCAAATACTGCCCTTCATTTGATTGCATGTGAGTTATTTACTGTTAATCTCAGCCATTACTCAAACTCTGGAATTTCTGCAGACAGCATTTGAGGTATAAAGTCTCATTTAATCCATCTACAACTGATACCAAAAGCAGATTAATCCAAATGTGTGTTTTTCTCAAGAAAATCACACCCAGCCATCCAAAGATTTAAAATATCAATAATTCAATTCAATTCAATTCAATTCAGTTTATTTATATAGTGCCAAATCACGACAAGAGTCGTCTCAAGGCACTTCACAAAGTAAACATTCCAATACAGTTCAGTTCATTAAGCCAATCAGTAAAAAAGTTTCCTATATAAGGGACCCAGCAGATTGCATCAAGACACTGACTAGTGTCAGGGTGTTGATACAATCCTCATACTAATCAAGCATGTAGCGACAGTGGGAAGGAAAACTCCCTTTTAACAGGAAGAAACCTCCAGAGGATCCTGGCTCAGTATGAGCAGCCATCCGCTACGACTCACTGGGGATTGAGAAGACAGAGCAGGCACACACACACACACACACACACACACACACACACACACACACACACACNTGCAATCACATGGAGCATGAGGCACCAGTTAGCTGGCATCTTTCAGTGTCTGCTTAAAAACAAGCTGACTAATATAAATGTGTGTTTTCATAATTGTTTAAATTGTACCAATTTCAAGTAACGCCCACTTATCTTGGCTGAGTATATTAAGTTGTTGTGACTCAAAGTATTTAAGTTGTATGAACTTGATTTGAATTTAACTATACTGAGATTTATTAAGTAGTCTCAACTTCAAAAAAAGTACAGCTCACTCACATATAATAATTTCACATACTTGCCACAATTAAGTTTGTTTACTTACTTTTCCCAAAGTAATTGGTTTCCTCAATATTTTCAAGTAAACTTAACTTGTTGGAATTTACAGTGTAGTTAAACTTCAAAGAGCTGAAGGATTTGGTCAAATGTTCTGAGAATCTGAAGCATTTCCCATTATTTCAATAGGAAAAAAAATTCAGAAAAAGTTGAATTTCCCGGAATGGTTGAAGATATCACTACCAAAAGTCATTGCTGGCATGAGCTGAAGGAGCTGAACAATTTGATACCAAATTTGTTGAAATAGCACAAAGACTGTAGGACTTGATGAGTGCCAACAAACGTACGGCAGCAGAATAAAGGAGGAAAATAAAAAGAAACAGGAACACAAAGATCTGCCTCCCATCCTTCTTTTAGATATTCTAGGAACCACCAGTAAACCTGCAGTCTGAGAGCGAAGTGCTCTGTTAGGAACATATGGAACAATCAGATCACTGATGTATGATGGAGCTTGATTATTAAGAGATATAGATGTGAGAAGGAGGATCTTAAAATCTATTCTGAATTTAACAGGCAGCCAATGTAGGGAAGCTAAAACAGGAGAGATGTGGTCTCTCTTTTTAATTCTCATCAGAACTCTAGCTGCAGCATTTTGGACCAGCTGAAGACTTTTGACTACATTCTGTGGACCTCCTGATAGTAATGAATTACTGCAGTAATCCAACCTTGAGGTAATAAATGCATGAACCAGTTTTTCAGCATCACTCCTGGAAAGGATGCTTCTAATCTTAGCAATATTCTGGAGGTGGAAGAAGGAAATCCTACAAACCTGTTTAACGTGGGATTTGAATGACATGTCCTGGTCAAAGATAACACCGAGGTTCTTTACTTTGTTCTCGGAGGCTAATTTAATACCGTTTAGATCAGGTGACTGACTAAGCAGTTTCCTTTTCTGAGGTTCAGGTCCAAAGATGATAACTTCAGTCTTGTCTGGATTTAGTTGAAAATGTAACATCGTATAAAATGTTGGTATCGACCAGAACCTTTCAATTCAATTTAATATTGAAAACTAGGGATGTTCCGATCACATTTTTTGCTCCCGATCCGAGTCTGAGTCATTTGATTTTGACTATCTGCCGATACCGAGTGTCGATCCGATACGTCAGCAAAGCATTAAAATAAGTAGAAAAAAGGGAAAACACCTCCAAGTTTTCCTTTAACTTTTTTATATAATTATTTAGGTATTTCTATCTTTCTGTATTTGTGTCATTTCCTTAGCTTATCTGCCAAAAAACAACACTTGTTTAGGAAGTACATTTACAAAAAACATGTTAATATTATGAATATAGTTAAGGGTAGTGGAGTTGCTCATATTTCAAAATGTTTACGTCCTCATTATGCGGCTCTATTGAGTGATGTGCGTTCCCGTGACCGGGCAGGCATGTTGCGCCGATCTTTTTCACCCGATTCTGATCTTTAGAAAATCACATGATCGGGCCCGATTTCCGATCACGTGATCGGAGCATCCCTATTGAAAACCTTGTAATTTCTCTGAGGGCACTCTTGAAAAAGACATTTAATATATAATTGAGTATTTTACTTTATTAAATGAAAGAAATAATGTGTTGTAATATTAAAAAATACATTTTGTTTTCTTGAAGGTTGGCCCTTAGATGAATACTCAGCCCCAAACCATCGATGGGTCGCAGGTTGAAGATGGACAGACTAATAATGCCATAAATCTAGTCATCACATTGCATTTTGCTAATTTGCAGCCGTTTGATGCAATGCATTGACTGTTTATTTTTACCATTAAAGTACTACAACATGAACTGATGAGCATGTGTATAAATAAAATAATCAAATTCACAAACATAAATGTTTTTCACCAGGTGTGGTGATGCAAATTCCTCTAAAATTTGGACATATGTGAGAACATACATGCAAGAATATCGCAGTTAAAACAAAGGTTTTGTGATCATTCATTTAATTTTCAAAGTTATGATTACAAATCTTCCAACTGCACAAAAATCTGATGATAAACAGTTATTAAAATGTTTTCAGTAAAACTAATAGAGGTTAAAAACAAGTGAAAAATCTACTTTATCTAAGAATAATTTAAAGAAAAATAGTTGCTTTAGACAAAACTATAGCTTCACTATAGTGATCCATACAAGCTATCTTTTATTGCATATTCTTGCAGGATGTTTGCTTATTTCAACAAATCCCAACATGTTTATTCTTAAATCTATTTGAAACGAAAACAATATTAGTTAAACAGTCATTGTAAACAAATTAGGACGTTAGAGAGCATCAATTTCATGTAAAAAACATAAAGAAAGACGTGTTTTACAAATAATGTCAGACTGAAATTAATCCAGATAATCACAGTTTATCAAAAGATACACATGTAGTGGTATCTCATTGTTACTGGCGTCAAAAAAAAGCACATTTCATAAGATCAACACTGAGATCCTTCTTAGCGATCGTCCATACGAGCGTATGGATTATCCTTTGCCAGACCTGAAAAAATGAAATGTAAAACAAGATGAAAACATTTTAATAAAATAGGAAAAAAGAAATTTAAATGTTCAAATTTATTATGTTTTATTAATAAATACTTTTAAATATGAAGTAAATGAAATTATACCAGACATGCACAATTTGTTGCCTTTCTTCAATAGGTGGCACTGTTGGATCATTTTTAAAACTTTGCTTTTTTTTTTTTTTTACCAGAAAATCAGGTCCTAGTCTAAAATACCTTTATGCATCATAACTTTCAGCTTTTTTCTATTTAAATTAGATGAGTAAAAACATTTAAAGTAAAAAAAAAGAGAGAGATGTTTCAAATAAATAGATAAAAACAAAGCAGACATTAAAGAAACACATCTCACCATATTTCTGCCTGATTTCATCATGTCTCAGCTGTATCTCAGTCCCCCTGAGGTGAAAAGCAGACATAATAATAATGTTGGATGACAGAAACTGGCGACATTCAAATATGCAAACATAAATCAGTTACTATTTCATACCAATTAGCACACCTCTCTTAGAAAACCTCATGTTAATGATTTTTGATCTGATTCTTGGCAGACACCTACTCAACAGCCATTCACCTCGCTTTCTGACGGGCCTTCCTTGCTCGGGTTTGTCTCTCCATTTGAACATCTTCTCTCTTGTTTCTATAAAATAAAACCACATATTTACATTCACAGGATGTCAATCTCAGGTTGAATAGATTGTAAAGAGAGGGAATAAAACTTCTGGAGTATATAATAAAGGTGGATCAATAATATTCTTCATTTAACCTCTGATTCCATAGGAAAATTCTAACTTTTAGTATGTTTTTTTTAGAATAAGTAATTCTTTTTTCTATTTTCGAAACATTAAAGGTGCATGAAGTAAGAATGACAACCAGTGGTCAAACATGGGTACTACAGTTCACGTATGAAAACAAACAAGTCCGCTCTGAGCAACTGTTGCCAGTTACAGATCAGCATCATAAGATTCTAGATGACAAGCAATGAAATAAGTATTTAAATACATTTCACTGTAATACTGAGATGTTGGTAATTGAAAAAAATAGCTTGAGATATTTTTAGAGTCAACTATGTTGCTAGTTCACGTTAGCATTATTAGCTCAACATTAGCCTTTAGTCTTCTTCACCCAAAAACAAAAAGATGCTGTGGCTTCTTAGGGCCAGGATATAATTGCTTTTTAACCTCGCATTGGCGTAGGCAGTAGGCTGCGTCTCTGTTCACATACTCGCTGCTACATGGTACAGCACTATATGTAGTACTGGAGTGTTCCACTAGAGGGCAAACTAGAGTACGCAGACTGGATAGAGAACCGGGTTTGTGGGTACAACCAAAAGAAACATGGCGTCAATAAAAGACATCAGTAACTGATTAATTTTAAGATCACGACAGAAAAAAAAGACAACAGCTCTATCTTAGATGGTGTGAAAGGCCTCTAAACCAGAGACAGAGTCACCATGGTGAGTGTGTCTCGCTGGTTTTGTCAACTACACCTACTGGTTACTCGTATATTGCAGCGTTCAGTCGCGTCGCATTAATTTCGGGGATGTGCACAAACGACGCTTCAAATGAATGCAAGTTATGCACAGCAGCCATTTTAAACATGTGTACGCATTGTTAAACAGCAAGAATATTCCAGCCCTTTGGGGTACAAGAAATAACTTCTGGGTCGCTCGCTCCTGTTACTGGATCCATTTTTCCACAACATTGGTGCTTTTTGCCAGCTGGTATCGAATTACAAATGCCAGTGCAGCAGCGTTTGCCAGCGCAGACTTGGCAACCCTGTGGGCTCAAATATGACAGGCTCTGGAACCAGGAAGTGTGGAGGGGGACAGACTGTAAACAATGACTAAGACCCAATCCAAATACTCGCACTGCACCCTACACCCTTCTTCTAAGTGCACTTAGAGGAGGTGCGCAGTAAAGGCTGATTTATACTCTCTGTGAGCTCCGCAACGGAGAGACGCACACTGAGCGTCTGAAAGGTTTTCACATTCGAACTTCTGTTCAGGCAGCGGAGTGCTGCAAAGCAATTCCCCGCCAGGACAACAGAGGGCGTAGCGCTATTCTGTGATATCCTGCCACCATGACACTCATGTATCCGGTTCACGATAGTGTATTTACTCATGTGTTGACATTGTTTTAATGTGTTTCAGAGACTTTTTAACACGGACTAATTTGTTCTTCATTCTCCTCTACCTGTTCATCCAGTCACCACCTCTAAACCAACGTTTCCCGTCGTTTCCATCCACGTTTGCTCCGTATTTTGTACTCCTTCAGTCACGGGTGAATAAACGTTCATATTTTCGGACTTTTCCGAGATGCGTTCTTCAATCTATTCTGGGTCTGCCGCTAAATATTTTTTTACTTATTAACGGAGCAACGGCGGTGCTGGTGACGAAGTTACAGGAAGCATCATCCTGACCAATCACAAGCTTGCGGTCTCCGTCACTTTCGACGGATGTTTAAAATTTGGGGCATGTCTCCGTCACCCTCTGCGAGCCAGTCGGAGAGCCCTTGCGCCGACGCAAAATGGCGGTGCGTGTGTCCGTTTCACGCAGACGGACCGAGTATAAACCAGCCTTAAGGCTTCAAGTGCGTAGAACACAAGTGTGCTGAATTGGGACAGGGAGCATTGCGTCATCGACCATGCCGGGTCGCTGTTTGTGCAACTTTTTAAAAAATCTTTATTAACAACTTTCAAACAAACAATTATTTGACTAAATTTAAATTCATTGCTGTTCACATTAAATCTTAGTCTAAAACATTCAAAGCATGAATAAATATTACTAATTGTCTTAAAATGGACTTCTTTCATTTGAAAATACAGATTTTCACAAAAGACACTTGAGTCTTCTTCTCAAACTTCCCACACAGCAATGGATTGTGGGTAATACCCTTGCCCGAAGTCCACATCAATGTGAACTTGGGCAAAGTGCGGATCAAGGGTGCAAAAGGGGCGTGGTCACCTTCCGCACTTGAGAATCGGGACACCCTATGCACTCGCACCCCTGGCCGGGAACGTGCAATTGAAGGGCGCAAGGGTGCAAGTGCAAGTATTGGGATTGTGTCTACGTCCCTTTTCCAACTTTTGTAAAAGGAGAAAACCTGGCCGCCACACAGCCGACTGAGAAGGAAATCTGTTTCAATGTAACATTTCTTCCAACATGATTGAGAAATTAGACTGTTCTGTCAATATTTCAATGTAAAAGTCTTACATATTGTACCTTTAAGGTCAAGATAATCACTCTAGACTCCTATAATCCAGGATCCACTATAAGATTTAGAAAAACAATGTAATTGCCCCTCTTTTTCAAGTCGGTGACATAGAGATAATTACAATATTCAAGACTCAGAGGATAATATTGTGATAAATCACAATAAAAAGGCTGAGGTTATTTTAATGTTTTTATCTGCTCACAAAGCTGAAACTTTAAAAAAATCAGTGAACATCACTAAATTTGTTGAATTTGTCCTCCTAGAACTGATTTCAAAAGGCAGACATTAAATCTCAGAAACTTGGGGAGTACAGCTGGCAAAGAAAGTTCTTGTCAGATCTTAGTTCTGGCAGAGCTTTGGCGATAGGCGGTATCAGCCTGGTTTTACAGAATAACAACCCATTGTGTGTGTCCCATCCCACGCACACACTCCCCCCTAAAGCAGATTTCACTGCCAGTGTTTCATGTGACTCACAGCTTACCCAATCCTCTCACACTTGCAGCAGCAGCACAGGCAGCAAACAACCACGCCGATGATGATGATGCCGGCCAGCACTGACATTGTGATGATCAATATCTGGAAGTTTACTGTATATCATAAAGGGACAATTCACTATAATTAGCTGGTTTTAATTCAAATGCAATATGATGTACAAATGAACACAAGGATGGATGAAATTCTGTTGGAAGCATGCAACATAAATGAATAATAAACGAATGATAAGAAAATCTTCTATAAATCTGCAAAAATTCTGTCACAAAATAAACTTTTTCTGCAAAATAGAACAAAAAAAAAATACTAAAAATGGTCATCTAAAATACATGATTTATTGATAATACTTACAACTCAGGTGAAATAAAATGATGTATTTTAACATATTCACTGGGAAACTGGCCAGCCTTACCCCAACATACCCCCCATCGTGCACCATTCAGGGGGCAAACACTGTTAGGGGGCAGGATGTTCTTCACTGGGTAGTCCAAGCATTGTTGGGTCGGGGAACACCACAAACACTGCAGCATAAAAAGGAACAGATTGTTTGACTTTGGATGGAGACAAAACTCAAAAGTTAGGTTGAACTGAGAGAACCTTACAGCCACATTCTGCAGACATTCAGCACAACTGGTGTTGGATTTCTGGCTGCAGGGAGCTAAAGCAGAGAAGAAATGTACATTCAAGATAACAATAATAATAATAATAATAATAATAATAATAATAATAATAATAATAATAATAATAATAATAATAATAATAATAATAATAATGTTTTTTAGTGAAATATTAACATGACAATGACTCTTTTTATTCCTATAAATCCACTTTGCTGATGTCATGTGACAACCTCCTGACCAGAGCAGAACCCAGACTCCGCACGAAAACAAAAGTCACAAAGAAAAAACTCACCCGGCGCCGGAGTCGGAGTCGGATCGTCCGCTGCGGTGAAAACAACACAGAAAAGTAAGAAAGCACAAAGAGGAGATGTATAAACCCCCAACATGCTGGCAGAAAAGGAAAGCCACTGAGAAAAGTGTGCAGAGGAGTCAGAAGTGAAGGCTGGAGGAGCTGTGGTTTACGACGTCTGACGTCATCAACCTGACGCTGCTGTCTCCAAACAGCTGGAGCGCTCCTGACCGAAAATAAAGCTTTATGAGATTAAAAAAACGTAAACTAACAGAGAATCAAATTATGTTAACATACACTGACTTTATTAGATAGTAAAACAGCCTGTTGAACTGCATTTTAAAGCTAAGATAATTAGTTTTTTTGCAAATATGGATAAAACAAACAAACAAACAAAATCTAGACTTTCCAGGAATTATTTGCGTTTAGTGATTCAAAAAAAATTTTTTTTCACCAGTTGTGTTCAAATCAATGCAATTAAAAAATGCAGCTAATAATATAAATATATTTTTTACAGTAGCACAGTTTGATCATAAAGGAGTTATTTAGTAGAAACACTTCTCTCATTTTTTCAAACACTGTATTGTTGCCTTGAAAGACTGGGGAATTTCCGCCCTCTGCTGGCAAAAGCCAGAGCAACACTCTGATTTCCAACATCTTTTAGACAGATGGGGAGATGCTGCCCTACAGCGTCTGAAAGCTGGTACTATACTTTTGTTTACTTTAGCCATTTAGAAGAGAATAATTTTGCCTCCTTATTTTAATGAAGTCTTAAAAAATCTTAATCTTTCTATTTGTCCTCTTGGAATAATACAATTAAGGAGGAGAAGGAACTGGATTTATAAAGTTAAAAGAGTTTCTTAGTAGAAACATTTCCTCTAAATTAATCTAAAAACTGTTTTATTGCCTTGAAAGTACAGGGAATATGCGCCCTCCGCTAAAAAAATTATTGAACAACATTTGTTTCAAACATCATTTAGAAAAGAAGGGAAGATGGGGAGTTGCTGCCCTGCAGTGTATGGAAGCTGGTACTGCACTTTTGTTCTTTTTAGGCAAGGCAAGGCAAAGTAAGGCAGCTTTATTTGTATAGCACATTTCAAACACGGAGGCAATTCAATATGCTTTACAGAGCAGGAACAACAGATACATTAAACAAAATGTACAAAGAAATCATTCAGACAATTAGAAGGCATAGTCAAAAATTTAGTCATAGGCTAATGAATACATGAAGGCTTTTAATTTTAATTTAAAAGTTACTAGTTTTTAGCTGTCTAGAAGAGAATATTTCAGCCTCCTTATCTTAAAGTAGCTCTCCGAGTATTTCTTTTATCTGATGGCACCATCTAGTGGCTGACAAGCGTATCACACCAATAGTCGGGTCGACTGTAATTTAAGATGGCGACTGCACGTTTCGTATTTATGAATGTGCTTCTGTAGCCGACAAACAGAGCTAAAACACGTTGTTTTACAATTATTATTCTCATGTCATGTTGTGTTTTCATTTATTTATATTTTAAAGACTTACTTGTCCGTGAAAAGTTCATCAACGCTGCATCAGCCGAGGTACTTCCTTAAATTTGATGCATGTAAGCGGTAGTCTAACGCTATTGGTTAGTTCTGGTCGGCGCTCAGTTTCCTATTGCACGGATTTTACGGGGAAGGGGGCGGGCTTAGCAAAAAAAAAAAAAGACGTATTGCTTATATCACACTACATGATAAGACAATCACTTTTACGGATTTCTGAAAAATTATACGTAATTCCTGAAAGGGGAAAACTCCAGGTTGCTGCTTTAATGAAGCCATAAAAAAAATCATAAAATTTATTTTTGTCCTCTTGGGAATATTAATATTAAGGAGTGGAAGGAGAAGAAGGAACTGGAATTTTTTTTAAATTAAAAGAGTTCCTTAGTAGAAACAGCTCCTCTAAATTCTTCATAACACTTTGTTTTGTTGCCTTGAAAGAACGGGAAACGTGCGCCCTCTGCTGGCATAAAATAGAACAACACTTGTTTCCAACATCATTAGAGGATAAAAAAATATTAAATGCCTTAAAAGCTAAAAAATATAAATTTTTTAAAATTAAAAACACCATAAAGAAAGTTTTCAGGAGGACAAAAACATAAATAAAAACAAAAGTGAAAGTGTTTTTTTTAAGGGTGAAAATGTCAGTCCACAGTTTGGATTACCTATGGTGTTTATGAAGAGTTGAAATCTGAAGCTGGATTTGATTAATATTTGTAGTGCGATCATCTTTTAGAACAGATAGAACAACTCCTGATGAAGGTCTTTTGACCGAAAGCTTGAGAATAAAAAACTCTGCAGATAGAAGTGTGCAGATTTTTTGCCATTTTGAAGAACAGATAATTTAAAAAACAAACAAAAAGAAAACCCATCAGGTCATTTTGTACCATTAATTAAATTAACCCTCCCTTTTTCAAATGATCCCTGACTTTTTCTTTTGATCAGACATGTAAGAAATTTTCTTACATTTGGGCTACATGTCACCAGGTGTTGGGCCCAACCTGAGTAATTATTAACTCACTTTCTCCATATAATTTATGTGCTGCAGCAGTTTGGTATTTCCCTTGGAACTTTTATTTTTCGTACCTGACCACGACAGCGTTTAAGGTGCAGTGTGATGACCACCATCTAGTCCCCTAGAAGCCATAAAACAGACACGATCACAACAAACAGGTTTTTGAAATACAATAATTTATTAAAGCTTTTTTTAATATTCTGATATAAAACATTTTCTGATTTTTCTTCTTCAAAACAGTCAGAAATCTCAGAAGTACAGTCATTGTCAGTGGTGACATCAGTCTCTGGTGTGGCCGCCGGCAGCCGACCAGAGCGCCTAACTGGGATGGAAGACGGAGCTCTAATGTGGCGTAGGGTTGGTAGTAGGAAAACATGAGCAAACACACACTTTTGTTGTTTTTAACAGTCACAGAAGCCCAGAAATAGCATAGAGTTAGAAATAATTACAACAGCTATAGGTGTCCATCTTACATTTTTGTGTCCTTAAAAAGGACAAACAGGTGAAAAACAAAGTATTTATTCTCTCAAATCCATTGAGTTGTTTCGTAAATAAATACCCCACCCTCACACGGCTGCTGACATCACTAAAACACACAAATAAAAATAAAAAAAATCAGAAATCGGTTTTGGCTATTTTAGGTTTACATTCAGCTTGTACATCATCTGGAACAGAAGCACAAATATTCCAACTAGAAGACTTTATGAAGTTTTGTGTGTAAGGAAGATTTTATTTTAGCGATGTGCTTTCAAGACTCGCCTGTTTGAATTCTGCTTCTGCAAGGCCACATCTGCTATAAGGCAAGAAGAGGGGCTTTTTCTGTATGCAAAACCCTGAGGGACTCTCCGTTAGGAGGACATTCATTTCAATGGGCTGCAATAACCGACCAGGGAGAAGACAACGTTAAATAAAGGTGCTAATTTAGTCAGTGTGCCTGTGTCACTGCAGCACGTTCCTAGGTGGAAATCCTTCAGAGGATTTCTCTGTTTTAGTTGTTTCAATGTGTTTCAACTAGTGGTGAGAGAACTTGTAATGTTACCTGAATTATTTAGTTTTCACTTGAAAGGACCAGTGTAACCAACTAGAGCAGGGATTCAGAGACAGCAAAGGAAAGAAGCAACACTCAGGAGCTCCAGACGGATGAACTTTCCCACGAGTCCAAAATAAAAAACAGTTTTCTAAAGTCTCGTGCTCGTCTTCTCGTCTCTCTTCAAAGGGCCGTCTCCCGTAAATCACCTGATCCAGTTGGTTCCATAGCTGGACACGGACTTGACGCTGCAGCGCTTCTTCACAATCATGTTTATGTAGGCTTTCATGATCTTTGTGATCTCTCCGACCTGAAAGTGTGCAGAAAAATTGTGATTTTTTTGGTTTGTTTTTTGCATATTTCCAGCATAATGCATTGCAAAATACACATAATCCTGGAAACAATTTACCTCTGGTGTGTCGAAGAACATTTCTCTCTCATCCACAGTGATTTTGTAAGTGCAGGGCTGCGGGGCACCGAAGAAGACGATGTGCTCGTACGGGAAGGTCTCCAGAGGTTTTGGCTCTCCTCGCTTGTAGACAGACACGTTCTCCGCACTCACACTCAACCAGAGATCGTGCGGGAACCCTCCTTCTTTGCACTGCAAAGACACAAACAGGAGACTCTCTGGAATGGGCTGGAAGTTTGTTTGACGTCATTCAGCCAGGAATTCCTAGATAACCTTCTGGACACTGTTTAGAATTCAATATGTCTGCCATAGCCTCAGAAAACACAAACATCTCAATAAAAGCCGCGTACCTCGACGTCAAACAGAGTGGACCCATATCCCTGCCACTCCTTGATGATGGTCATGTATTTGAGCATGGCCTGGTGCTGGTCCAGACCTTTGAGGTGGGACCACTTCTCCACAATGCTGGCCCTGGTGGCAGACATCTCCTCTTTTATCCACATCTCCAGCATCTGCTCCTCCTCCAGGCGCTGCTTCTTCATGGAGCCCGTCTTCAGCCCTCGGCGCAGGGTGTTGTCCAGGAAGCTGGTCCTCCGGCGCTCCAGCGTCTGTCCCGAGCCCGAGGCCCCGCCTGCTTTTGTAAATTGGAGGATGCGACTGCGCAAGCGTCCCACGGGGTAGACGTTCTCCAGGCTCCACGTGACCCGTGCTTTGTCTCCAAACAGGAACTGCAGGCGCAGAGCAGCGAGGTGCTGAAGGGTCTCCTCACGGGCAGGAAAGTGACCACGGGTCAAACTCTCATGAGCCTGGCCAAAAAACCAACAATGAGTCTTTGATGCCACTTGATTCAGTACACTTGGTGAGTAATAACTTTAACACACCTGCTCAAACATGAACGCAAACTCAACTCCCTCCCTAGGCATGCTTTCCACATCCAAGAAACAGTAGAGTTTGAAATACAGCTTCCACGGGCCGTCATCCCGGGCTTCCTCACTGCCGGCCAGTCTGTAAACGGGAGAATCCATAAATCTGTCCCTCACACATCTGTTTTGTATAATCCTGTGTGTTTTATATTATTATCATCTCTGTAACAGAAATACCTCTCAAATTTAGCCAAAACATCAGCCACAAGGACTCTGCTCTCCACAGCTTTGTCCACAGCGCTGTTGTGCTCAAAAAGAGCAAACATGTTCCTGCTGTCCTCCATGGCCAGACCTCTGATCAGCTTCTCCACAACCTGATCGTAGAAAAGCATAAACCACCTTTAACATGAACGGGTGCGGCTTCTTCGTCTCAAAGTCAGCCGTTTACCTCTCCAGCGGTGGTGTGAGAGTTGATGGAGATCTTGCAGGAGCCTCCTCCGTGGCAGTAGACTGTGGTGGTCATTTCCTGTCTGGTGAGCAGTGCCATGATTTCCTCCTGAGATGGAACAAACTCTCTCGTTTTTGTCTTCTTGAGAGACTCTCCGATGAAATGGGCAAACATTTCAATCTCTGTTCCAGGGTAAAGCTCCTTAATCCTGAAGAAACACACACAAAAAATAAAAGACACTAGTTAAACCAAATGTTCATATTTCATCACAAATTCTGCAGAATCCAAACGGATTCTTACCTTTTCAGGTGAAACTTGAGGTAGCGCAGGATTCCTCGACTGGGGAGGAAGGTGCAGCTCATGCAGGTCAGGAGATGCCAGTGGGCGCGGTTGGCAGGACTGTTGGGGTGCGGGACGTGGTTGGTTTGTTTGATCAGCTGACAGTAAACCTCGTCCCTTAATGGCCTCAAGTCTTGGCAGGTCTGCAGGATTCCTTGGATGATCGGGACGGGGTCAGACACAGCCTCCATCTCCTGCAGCGAGTTAAAAATCTTCACGGCCTCATCCTGCAGGCTGGTGTAACCCTTTTCCTTTTGCACTGAGAGAGACAGAGAGTGCTGCATTTAAACTTCAGTCCAGGATTTTATGCATTTGTTTGCAAATATTAGCTGAGTTACAGTTAAAGGTCAAATTTACTCATATATTAAATACAATTGCAGTGGTCTCTATTAGCAATGAATGCCTTGTAAGTCGTTTTCTGGGGAAAAAAAGCTCTAGTGCGCCTGTTTGAGGATGAAAGTAGCTTCAGACGGAAGGATTTGGAGTTCTGATATTCTGACATCTCGCCTCTGATTGGCTAACAGCAACACGACTCTACCACTGACTCTGTTTGCTCTGCAACGTTGATGTTTTATCTCCACAAATAACACAAGCCTGGAGGAGTTCTGCTGTGTGGTGGAGTTGCTAATGCTAACGGTTAGCTTCTACTAGCCCAGACGTTCTCTGCTGTTTCCTGGACGCTAAACCAACAACAGCCTTCCAAGCAGTCAAGATGGGTGAGTCCATGAATGTTAAGTGACAGTGTGACATAGATGTGTCAGGCTTTTCTGAACTGAGTGTTTTTCCATCTATTTTCTATCAGAAGCTAATGCAGGAGATAGGTGTATGAGACTATTTTCATGTTCAGCCTGCATGAAAACCTCAGAGTGACCGATTATAATCAGAAATAATAATTAAAAATGTCTTTTCAGTGAAGTTGACCTTTAATTATTATCCAAACATGAACAGATGCTTGTTTACATCCTACACATACTGAAAAATGCAATTTTTTAAATTAATAACCTGAGTAAAAAATGTCAAAATGACAGAACTCAATAATAAAAAAGAACTGGAAACATTAAAATGATGTTGATTTTGATGCATTTATGTAGAGAAAATAAAAGAATTAGTCCCTGTGAATGCATAAATTATAATTCCAACATCATATTCTGCACATTTCAATGGGAAAATGTATGATTATCTGTAGTTTGCAATCAGTGGCTGCAGGCCAAGGAACTCACAGTGGACGCTGACATCTCCATAAGGCAGAGGTAGAAGGGGGGAGTGCAAAGGATGCTGGGTATATCGCAGGATGGGGTTCCTCCAGTACGTCTGTTCCACAGCCTCCACATTGAGACTGCTCTCCTGGACACATAGAAAAACCCATTAAGCATCTCGAACTCAAATTTTTTAAGAAATCTGCATTTGGTTTCTTAAAAAGAGGAATATTTGTATATCAGCAAAGATGTAGCAAACCAGCAATGATTACTGCATTTAAAATAAACAGAACAAACAGGTTTTATTTTGAAAATCCAAACTGAGCAAAGAACACAGCACACCGTTTGGGTACCTCATTTCACAACAGTGTGGGTTCCTGCCAAAGGTTTGCATGACTAAAAAGAATATAGGTTACAGTTACGTCCATTCCCTTGTGTTGATTCAAACATTTACAATAAAAACGTACAGGATGGATGCTGCACGAATGATGAACGTCATTAGTGAACCATAACTGTAACAAGAGACACAAACTGGAAGCTTTAATACCTTGATGTCCCTGATGAGCTGCTGAGTTGGTGTTTCGATGGGGACTTTGTTGTCTATGACTCCCTGTATGGCATTCGCCCACCGCATGGCTTCATTCAGCAGCTTAGTGTAAAGCCGATAAGAGTGTTTACGCCCGTACACCACTATATTCCAGTAGCCTGCGTGAAAAGGAAAAGTTTAAATCAGACAACTGAAAGTGTCAATCTAAAGAGTAAAACATGCATTGACGAGTGTCAATGACAAAAAGTAAGCAATCTTTCATAATTTATGCTGTCAATCAACGAGAATGCGCCCCAGTTCCCAGCATGCACTACAAGCTGATGCACAGTCAGCTTAGCACACCAACCTAGCTTGAATGCTAACTCGATCTGCATTGAATTAAAGAGCGAGTAACACCTAAACCAGCTTTTATTTTTGCTGAAAACGTGTATAGATGAGTGTCTGATTCATTATTTTGGCATTTTAGTAAATTTCATTTAAAATTTAACATTTCAGCCCAAAACTGTAATTTTATCTCCCTCTTCAGGTTAAAACTCTGCTCTACATTGATTTAGATTCAGCCACAGCTAATGGCTGAGAGGTACCCAGTGACGTTGCCTGTCCCATATTACGTGGCTGCACTGCACCGGACTCCAGCCAATCACGAGCCGATATGAAGCGATACGGCTCAGAGCCGCTCGCCTTCTTGTGTCCTCCCTTTCTTCTAGTGAACGAAGTAGAGAGAAAACTTTCCAGCCTGCTGCAGTTTCTCTGTTTGCTTGGTTCTACTGAGTGGTGAGTCCGCTGAGTGTGTGTTCGCGTGCACGTGCACTCAGTGGCGCAAAAAGTGGGTATGCAGTGTATGCGGCGCATAGGGGCGCCAGGCTGGAGGGGGCGCCAAAGTGATGATGCAAAAAATATTTTTAGTCTGCATAATAGGTGTGTACTTGTCCGTGTGTGTATCTGCGAACTATATCATTAATAAACACGCTGGTGATTAGGCGCTAAGGCGCCCCTCTGTATCCCCCCCCCCCAGGCACACACACACCGACACATTTGCACACCTTGCACACACACACTGTCGGCGCTCCAGCACGTAGTGGGGGCGCGCGCGCTGGAGCGCCGACACCTTGCATACACACACTGTCGGCGCTCCAGCGCGCGCGCCCCCACTACGCGCTGGAGCGCAGTTGGAAATGTGGACGGTTTTATGCACAAGCCACAGATCTATTAAGCTGTGTGTTTATTAATGAAAATGTTGTAGAATCTAGTCGCGCTAATAAGCTCCAGCGGAGCCACGCTCTGGTGTCATCATGAGAGTAACTTTACGTGATAAGCAGCTCCTGTCTTACGGGGAGTAATCAGGTCCAGACCGGGTAAACTCCCGGCGGGCCGGTCTGAGGTCGGTGTCTTTAGTCTTTTTGGGTTTTCGGTCCGGTGTTCAGTCACAACACTCTGTTGCTGATGAGAGGATTTATCCTCAAGGCTTAAAAGAAACTGGTGAGCTGCTGAACAAGCTTTAGTTCATTAGAAATACTTTCGATGCCCAAATGATTCTAGTGACCTGTTATTTATCATTTTATAGTTAATAGTAGGTTAATAAATACACCAAACACACAGATGATAGAAAATAAGATGAAACAAGCCTGAATATTTTCTCCCACAGCTCAGCTCTGTTAGAAATAAGCAAATGTCTGCTTCAGCTGGACAATAATAAATATAAAGGTGTTCACAGATACCTAATCTTTTCATGAAAAAGGAATATTAATCATTTTTAATTTTAATAATGATTTCATTTCATTTTTAAGGTGTGGATGTGAACATCTGAACAGAATATTCTGACTGATGTAAAGGATACATGATATTAATAACAGGTCAGGATCTAAGGTGGGTCGGTCTGAGTCATTAAACTCTGCCCTGGGCCTAAAGCCCTGCAGCTTGATTCTACTTTGTTCCTTAAATTGTCGTGAGCGTTGTGTAGTTTTGTAAGTTCTGCACACTCACACATTCAGCAGCGAGCTCTGCCAGCTGATTGGTTCTTTTGGTGACATCAGTTCAGTTTTGGTACTGAGCAGATGCATCACTGGATTTTGCTGTAGTCGGTGTTCAAAATGGACAGGATAACTTTGTTAACTCAACTATATCATTATAATGCTATGTGTACATGCACCAGCCTGTAACTCTACTTTTTTCTCAAAATGCACCAGACTGATGCTTTTATATATTAAATGTCCAAGATTTTCTTACAGGGGCATGCCCCCGCACCCCCTGAGACTTATCTTTCCTGATCTTTTTTTCATGTCTGCTTTTTGGTGCTGGTGCACACCTTGTGGTAGGGTATAATAGCTGGGGGGGGTCCAGTTGCGCGTGCGCACAGGGGGAGGGGGGGGCGCCCATTTTGTGGCTGCATACCCCTCCAAAATTAGGTAGTTGCGCCCCTGCGTGCACTAGTGCTTGTTGATGGCTCTTTTCTACAACTGAAAAACTCAGAGAGCGTGCGGGGGGTGGGGGGGGTTAAGGGAGGGTGCTGTCAATCACTGCCTCAGTGCTGCTCTCACGGTCCAGCAGGCGACGCCTCCTTTAGGTGCATTTTTAAAAGCGATCTGGAGCGAATGATGTTAAACTGACCAGTGTCTTTGAAGATTTTCTCATCGGGCTGCACCACAGAGCAGAGACTGTTGAGGACCAGTGTTCCCAGTTTGGTGGCGTTGCGCTCCGATGACTTGTAATAGTCGAGGGAGTTTGTGGTGAGAACAAACCAGCGCTTCTTCAGCTTCAGAGACGTGCTCTTTGCTCCAGACTTCATCTCTTTATGTAACCAGCCTGATTACAAAAAAATTAAAAATAAATAACCTTCGAATCCTTATAGGAAATTTTAGTTACTTATATAAATCAGCGGTTGAGATTGTGACCTCTAACTAGGAATTCCTGTCCATCAACTCTGGTGTCTCCTTTAGATTTCTGCAGAAGGCCGATCCAGTGGTGCATCTCCTCAGGTGTTTCTGTGTTACAGTGGATCACTCGGTTGGCCGTGATGATCACGAAGGAGTTTGGTCTGGTCAAAGGAAACATCATAAAGGTGTTTTCTCCACATATATTCAATAATCAGACAGTGATTAAGTGTTATCGATGTTCCCCACCTGTCTGGGTTGTCCGATGCACAAACAGAATCAATCAAACCCACATCTAGTGTGCCCTAGATGCAGAAAAACAAAGCATGAATTATTATATCGGATTTTTCAAAAAACAAATTGCTCAAATGTATTGTTTGTGTGTGTTATCAAAGTCAGAAGATGCAGAAAAATAATGGTGGGTACAGCTGAGAGGAGCTCCAGATTCAGACTCTTAAGTCACCTAAAACTGGACCTTCATACTTCAGCAGAATCTGTTACGTTTCTTTACTGGTGGAAAAAAAAGAGCTGAGCCTGGAGCTGGAGCAGCAGAGGCAGAACCGCACTAACCACAGCATTCTTTGGGTTGGCCTGTTCGTGGTGCATCTCCATGAGCTGCTCTGGGCTGGCGCTGTGGACCCGACTCAGCACATTGAACCAACCGCTGAACGGGTCAGAGGGAGTTGAGAAAGCACAAGTCAGCAAACATGTAATTGAAAATTACATCGTGAACT
This sequence comes from Aphyosemion australe, assembly GCA_006937985.1. NCBI lineage: Eukaryota > Metazoa > Chordata > Actinopteri > Cyprinodontiformes > Nothobranchiidae > Aphyosemion > Aphyosemion australe. Next base: position 3,048,159 of record SSNS01000032.1, read on the forward strand.
TCCCCCGGCGACCACAAGGGGGAACTTAATTTCCACATGTCAGTTTTACAGTTAGATGATGGGAGGGAGCTGGAGTTGTGTTTATAATTTACCTGGCGTCTTCAGGGGACTCTGCATAGATGTGGTAGGTCCTCTCCTCTGTTACAATATTCAGTGCGTTTTCCTTCTCGTGATTGTCCACTATCTCCCTGCAGAAACACCAATATTAGTGCTTTATTCTATTTGTGTTTCAAAAAATAACGAAACACTTGAATTTTCTTACTTGGCTGCTCGGACATCAATCGTTCCCTTCAGTTTCTCCTCGCTGTCGTTCTCAAAGTACATGAGTTTGGACTCCCGCAGAACAAACCAGCGCATCTTCCAGTTGCGGCGGGACAAGGTGGACATTCCCCCTCCTTTTTTGTAAAGCCAGCCAGATTTGAGAGAGTCCTGCTTGGCCCGGAACCACATGAACGTCTCGTCTTTGAGCACGCACCATCGACGACGCCACGGGATCATGAGACCGCCTGACAGAGGGGAAACGGTGTGAGTAGGAAGAGATTTAGGGAAAAACAGAATAACACAAGTGTGCATGTTTTGGTTGAAAAATGCACCAATTATTGTATAATCTAAACCCTGGAGCAGCAATAGTCTAGTGCATCAATCCTCTGCATGCCTGCTGAGCTGTGATTTGGTTCAAAATACTCACTCTTCATGTAGAGGTAACCATGGAAGTATGGAGGCCCGCTGCCATTCAGCAGATTCACTCTCCCATTAGAGATCTCCTCATCTGTGTCCACGTAGCCGTCGTTTTCATCATCACTGTCAATGAACTGAAATAAAACAGCATTACGATGCAATAAGACAATAGAGGAAGCAGGTTATGGGAGCAACATCTGCACAGATGTTTGACTGCAGTTGCTAAATTCTGTTGAAGCTAAACATTTGAGCTCAAATGCACGTTTGCAAACACCATCATCTTTCTTCTCTGACATTTTGCTGATCTGACAGGTCTGAGCTTTCTGCTCGACTTGCAGTATTTGTGATCAGATGCATGTGCTCATCAGCAGAGCCAAGAGCAATCATTTCAGCACATTTTTACGGTTATTCTGGTGTGAGCGGAGACAAATTTGGAGATATCAGAACACCTTCAGTCACCTTTTCTCCAAATCCCTCCAGAGGACATTAGATATTTCTCCAAGCAGTTTTCTATTTAGATTTTAAAGCTCTCATTCACTTGTTTTTTGCATTGGTCTCTCGTACAAATGAATGCCTTGTGGGTTGTTTTCTGTAGAAAAAAGCTCTGGCGCTCCTGTTTCAGGAAGTAGAAGTTAGCTGGAGGAGTGGGAGGCAGAAAACGACAGGAATTGGAGTCCTACTCATTAATATTCATGATATTTGGACATCTCTCCTCTGATTGGCTAACAGCAACTCCACTCTTCCACTGCCTCCACTTGCTCTGCAATGTTTTATCCCCACAAATACTTCAAGCCTGAAGGAGTTCTGACATGTTGTGGCGTTGCTAATGCTAACGCTTAGCTTCTACTAGCCGAGAAGTGCTCTTCTCTCTCCTGGATGCTAAATCAACAACAGCCTTTCCACATCGCTAGCTAAGATGGGTGAGTCCAAGAAGGTTAATTTGACATTGTGACGTGCAACTTTTCTAATCCAAGCATTTCCCCATCTATTATTACCAGCTAATGCAGGAAATTATTTTCATGTTTAGCTTGCACGAGAAGTCACGATCCTATTTCAAAACATGGTTTCTCAATGAACCTGCTCTTTAACCCTGCACAGCTCAGCAAAATTCACCGTTTAGTTGATCATTTCTCACCGAGTCTGAGCTGCCTCTGAAGGAGTCCAGGCTGTTTTGGGTGCAGGACGATTCTCGCAGCAACTCCTCGTCTGTGATGTGGCCATCAATAATGCTCGCTCCTGAGCTCCCATGAGCCTCCTCGAACTCCTCCTGGTCATAGTCCGACTCTGCATCTGGCAGGTTTGAATGTGATGGAGCTTCCTTTACAGGCTCAAACTCTGATGCCCTGTCTCCATTAGTTACTAGAGGAGGAGAAGGATGATGGGAAGTTTGGGAGTCTGTTAGAACTGGAGCATGATCCAGTCCGTTAGAGGTAACCACTGGTGCAACGGAGGAGGAGGAGAGCTTTACTCCTTCTGCAAAGGCAGGTGGAGGAGGAGGAACACTTTGGAAAACTTCCTTGTCAAGAGGAACTGAAGCTGGAGGAGGGAAGTCAGGTAAAGGAACACACTCGTCCTCTGTGGGGAAACCCTCGTCCACCTCCTCCTCAGCTAGAGGAGCTGTGTTTTCATTTGACTCGTGGAGGTTCTCCTCACTCGACAGCGATGGCTCTAATCCACCAAAGTCCAACAGCTCCAAGAACTCGGTCGCCACACGAGAAGCCTCCTTCTCCAGCCTGTAGATCTCTGCGTCCCTCATCTGGCGCAGCTCCTCGTGGGAGACATCACCGAGGAGGGACACGCCGTCCTCCTGCTGCTTCTGGAGGCGCTCAATCTCCCTCTCAAGACGCAGGATCTCCTCCATTTGTCGGTTCTCCTCTTCGGTGTGGCTGTAGGACGGGGTTTGGGTCAGCGGCTTCTGTAGAACAGACAAAGAAAACTCAGACATTCACATCGTAAACATCCTCTAATGCCAGAAAATGAGGAAGTTACCTTCTGACATGCACCGTTCATCAGTGAGCTCCTGAAGACAAAATGTTTAATTAGTCAGAACATAAAACAAATAAAATAAATACGATTCAAACAAAAACACAACATTTAACCTGGTTTTCTCTACAGCTGCCAATCTCTGCTCCTCTTCTTTCTCCTTAATCAATCTCTGCTCCTCTTCTTTTAGCCTCTGTTTCTCCTCCTCCTCATCCTTCTTCCTCCTCTCCTCCTCCTCCTGTTGCTTCCTCTCCTCCATCCTCCTTCTCTCCTCCTCCTCCTCCTCTAATCGCCTCCTTTCCTCTTCCTCTCGCCTCTTCCTCTCCTCCTCTTCTCGTTTCTGCTTCTCCTCCCGGAGCTGGCGATGGAGGGCTCTGGCGAGCTGACCTCTGCGGTGCTTCTGCAGGACCACGGCGGCCGAGCGCAGGTGCAGGAAGGCTCGTCTCCAAAAGTGAGCGCGGTAGTGCTTCTGGATGGTGACGACGCTGGACAGAACTCTCTTGTATTGTTTCCTGGTGACGGGAAATCAAACACAAACACATATTTGTCAGGCTGCGCGGCCGTACTTGGTCTCATCATCGAGCCCGACGGTGCTGTTCCTATGTGGCAGCATGGGTTGTCACCTACACGTTAAACATAAACCTGACCTGACCTTCCACGGACCACACACACACACACACACTCTATCCTGACCCCTCTTCTGGCTTTTCCTTCACAGCAATCACCAATTTGTCTGCTTTCTGAACAGATACGGTTACATGTAATAACACAAAAGCTTTACTTGTGTCTGCGGGGAACTTCCCAAAGTTCTGAACAACTCAGAGGGGAAGGAAACCCACAACCGGAATGCTGTCATCAGTCCCATTATAGCCTTCCAACCGAGCTTTTCACAGGACTGTATGTAGCCTTTATGTGTGTCTGCATACAGGTGGAGTACAGCTAGAGTAAATGCCCATGGGTGTCTGCATGTGCAGATGTTTAACTATGATGAATGTTGAGTTTGGCAGGCAGAGACGGGAGAAAAAAGTGATGAGAGCAGTAAATTAAAGCCTTAAAGGTGAAATCTGGCATTCTCTACACTCTAAGAAATCAAATGTTGAACTTACTTAACTACGTTATGTTGACTTGTTCCACTAAACCTAGCTGCTTGAAAGTAAATAAAAATATATTATGTTAAAAGTAAATGTATATTACTCTTTACATCTAAGCATAACTAGATTCAACATCTCATTTCTTACAGTGTAGTTTTAATTGTATTCACATACAGTAATAATACAGGATTTTTTATTCTGACGAATATAAATATTTACACATTATTAGTTTAATTTGCTCCTTGTGGTTGAATTTACTTAACCCTTGGAGGTTCCTTTGTACATTTTTTGTGCAGGCAGCAGTGTTTTTTTTATAATGTAGATTTTTTTTCTATAAAACCTGGCATTAAAGGGGTTAAATCTAAAAACACATCATGTTTAGTGAGTGCTGAAGCCAAGAATGGAATTTGTGTAAAAAAAATCAGACTTATGAAAAATTTTATTATTTTAATTACACCTTTTGATCAAGGACATTTTTTTGTGCTAAGGGTCTCCAATGTGACTTTTTGTCAAAGGGACCTCCAAGGTCCACCTTAAGCTTTTAAACACAAACACGGAGAACTATCACCCCTCTTGTTGGCTATCATTCCTAGGCCACGCCCCCCCTGATAAGAGATCACCGTTTTTTACTTCCAAACGTCTTTTGTTTTCCGTGACTTCAAATGGTGTTTTTCTTTTTGGGACTCTGGTAGTTTGTCCTAATTTTGAAGTGGTAGCAGCCGGCTGTTTCTTCTTCTCTGATAGTATTGAGCGGAGAACCTCTCACACCAGTGGTGTTCTGTTGCTAAATGTGGGAGCGCATAACGAATGGAGGAACCAGGTAAATGTGGAAGTGCAGTGGTTCAGTGAGACCCATAGATATCATATATATTGCTAGATGCCTTACCCGCACTGTTCATCAATTGGACGAACGTCCCTACGCGGCAGCCATCTTACTTCGGACAGCAGCTTTCATAACATTGGTGTCAATGGTGCATGTACTATTTAAATAACTCTAACTTGCTCAATTTTCAACCAATTTTAAAACCGTTTGATTTGTTATAAACGCAAGAGATGTAGCCCGTTAATTTAAAAATGTGCAAGTATGTCGTCTCAAGCCTATGTGTTATAAGGTTTGTAATAATGCAACCCGCTTGTAAATCCGTTAATACTTCATCGAGTTTTTGTTTAAGTTGTTCACTTGCCTTCCATCTGCTACCATTGAGAATGCAACGTAAGCTGTCCGAAGTAAGATGACCGCCGTGTAGGGACGCTGTCGACTCCCAGTTAAGGCATCTAGCAATATGATATCTATGGTGAGACCAACAACCGGATTGTCCAGTCGTTGGTTTAACACCAAGCCGTGTTATTGGCTGATATTTTTACACAAATACAAAAAAACCACTTACTTTTTTATTATTTTTTTATCTCCACAAATTATTTATAGCCATAATATGTTAGAACGTTGTTAAGAGGCCTTAAAAATGTTAAGCTAGCTTGTTTTGCAGATTTGCCATAGAAGCTTTAACCAGATTACATGATTTGGTTAATTAAGTTCAACAACTCATTTTTAGAGTGTAGAAGTGCAAAATGCACTTTTTAGATATAAATAAAAGATTTTCCCAGTCAAGAACTTCCTCAGAATAGTGACAAAGGAGCACTTTTGTGAAAAAACAAAAATAAATCCATTGCATTAACTCAATAAGTTCTCAAAACTTCCCTCCAAAGATCCTAACATTTAAATTCAGCTGAAGAAAGTTAGTATCAAAGTTGATTTAGTCATTAATAAAGTGACAACCAGTGATTCAGCGACAATAGACGTCTGCTGTGTGTGTGTGTCATAAAAGCCCCCCCCCCACCACCACCACCACACAGACAAAAAGATAAATCTGTAAAGCCATGCACGAGAGCACATAATCCTCCCCCCTGAGGGAAACACACAAGCTGCACACCTCCACCACAAAACAAACACTGACAACTGTCGCTGCCACTCAGCCACCCACCCCCTCTCCTACACACACACACACACACACACACACACACACACACACACACACGCTCACCTTGCCACATAGCTGAGGATGTGGGCGCGGATCACCATGCCAGCCCTGCGCCGCACCTCTTCCCTCTCCTTCTCCAGCCTTTGCTCCAAAGCCTCCTTCAGGAACACCTGCGTGTCGGGCAGCACCACAGCCAGCAAGAAGTGAGAGAGGGAGAGAGAGGGGAGGATGATGAGAAGAGGGGAGTGCAAGCAGGATGGGTTAGTTCCTCCTCTTGGTAAGGCAGTAAAAAAATAAATAAAAAGGGCCCACAGAGATGAGAAGGGCCCCTGTTTGCTGCTGGCAGCTCCCTGCAGCCACTGCAGAGGAAGCTGTGGAGCAGCTGAGGCTAGCAGGCTAGCTGCTCTCCCCGCCTGCAGAACAGAACAGATGAGAAAACTGAGTCTGAGACTGCAGCGTAACTGCTGCCACTGCTGCTGCTGCAGAGCCTCATCTCGTTTGAGCGTCCTTCCTGAGCCTTCTGCTGCTATGACGTGCTCAGCTAGAGAGGCACGGAGAGAACAGGGGAGGAGGGAAGGCAGGGAGAGGAGGGATGAAGGGATATGAGGGGGAGGGAGAGTGGCTGGTGTCCAGAAAGAAAGCCACACCTCTTCTTGCTTTTATGAAGGAAGGAGAAAAGAGTTGAGTTAACCCTTCCCTCACTCCTGGAAACTTTGTTCGGAGCCGAAAACTCTCTCTAGGACAGAAACGTCCACAAAAGCTGAAACGACACCCTAAAACAGTTTGTTCTTGTCTGATTATGAACGGCAACATCTAAAACTGTCCTAAAAGGATAAGTGTGTGTGTGTGTGTGTGTGTGTGTGACCCAGATGTAAGAATCAAAGGATTCCACAGCTGCAGCTCTGCCTGCCACTGTAAAGTCGGCAAGAGGAGGAAGCTTCCTCTCCGTCCACATCCTTCCCTCGTCTGTAAAACAAATGGCTCACACGCGCACAAACACACACACACACACACACACACACACACACACACACACACACACACACACACACACACACACACACACACACAGTCCACAAAACATCACCCAGGCCCCTTAATTCTGGCCACACACTTCCCCTGTACACAATCAGCGCATATATAATTACACACCGAAGGAAACGGAGCCCCCTTCTGTGTCCCAGCCTCTTTCGTTCCCACAACCCACACGACATTACCCCAACCCCAAAAATAATGTGCTGCCATCAGAAACACACACACACACACACTATCCTCTTTCTCTCCTTTGTCTTTTACTGTACGAGTCGGTCGAAGGTCAAAAGTTTTCACCCAGCGCATAACACACACTGGCATGTGCAGATTTAGCGGTCACGCACCAGTTCCATACATGTAAGACTGTTCACAGCAACCTGAGAAGCCTCGGCCCCACAGGAGCAGCAACACGGACGTGGATTCAGATGATTTGTACTGAAGCCCGTTTGAGACGTGACTCGTCTGTAGCCTCTGCACAGCTGCAGCACGTCTGCCCCCACATCTCTCACTGGGAGTGTAGTTTGTTTAATGAACATCCCAGTGAGCGTCCAGCGGGCCAACAATCCAGCTCCAACCAGGATTACTCTAAAAGCTCCCAGCACTGGGTTACAGTAACAGTGACAGGAGGTTTTTAGGGAACGCCGACATGAGAGCAGCAGTTTCACCACAGAAACATAAATCCCTGGAACGTGAGTCACAGCAGTCGTGGTGCAGAACAACAACAGCCTGCCTTTGTGGGAAATGTTTGATCAAAAAGTTCAAGAGATTTCTGCAGCTCTTCTTGTCCAAACCAGTGCATGTACTGTATGTGGAGCTCTGTGGGGATTGTTAAAAAGCTGAACAGCAAAGATTTTGTGTTCCTGGGTTCCAATCTTATTTAAAACACCCAAACAAACCGACATTTTATCTCATCCCAGAGTTCGTCCAGCTGTGTTCCTATCTTCTGCTCCTGTGTGAGAAATTTTCTAGTTAGAGTTTTTATTTCTCAGCTAAAGTGAAGGATAAGAGGCAGAGTTAAGCCTTTGGGCTGGGCTGAGGTATTGTTTATAGTTACTGAACGTACCCCGGACATGACTCCGCTCCAAGTCACTCCAAAGTGACAAAAACAAGTCTGGGCAAATGTGTGTGTGTGTGTGTGTGTGTGTGTGTGTGTGCGTGCGTGTGTGTGTGTGTGTGTGTGTGTGCGTGCATGTGTGTGTGTTGCACCTTTGTCTTCCCCAGCTGCCACTCTTTCTTGGTTTTGTCGTGAATTGAGAGAAGTTCTGAACAGCGATGCTTCTCGTCGTTTGAGTGGATTTTATTTCTCAGGATCATTTTGTACCTGCAGGAACAAAAACACCACATTTAATAACTTTAAAAGTTCTTTTTAAAGTTTTTATTCCTAAATTGCATCAGACATTTTAACCCATTTGGATGTTAAGGTGTCCATTTGGAGCCAGACTCAAAGAAAAAAGGCCAGAACATCAAATCTGAACTGGAAATTGTTAATGTAATTCTACAGCACCATGTTATTTTCCAGTCCATACCTCCATATCTCTAAATGCAACAACGTAAAGCAATATAGTTCAAAATAATCCACGCTAGGAAAAATTGATCAGCTTATGTGTGTTCCAACTTAAATAACACAATAGTTACAGAAAATTTGACTGCTGAGGTATAAATTCTGAGTGTTACCTTTACAAAGTGACAAAGTTTTTGCATGTACTCCAAATAGTTTAAGAACAACAGCTAATTTAATTTGGGTGTGCATTTTTCAGGCGTTTTATGCATTTTAGTGGTGACTGTTTGGGTTTTCAGAATAAAAACTAAAAAAAAAAAAATTAACATTTCAAGGATAAATCAATAAGATTAAAGTTATTCATAAACAAATCCCAGCTACAGGTCTAAATATTGAATAAATCTATGATAAATCATAGAAAATAGTCAAGTCTCATGCAAAAACCTACATTTTTCATTTTTTAATGACAAAACATCTGAGTCATGAGGCTCCAGGCAGGAAAAGTTTAGCTGCATCCTTTTTTCTTGAATGGGGACAAATTATGACTTCTAAGTTATAATAGCTCTATGGTCGATATAAAACATGTTTATGAAGTTCTTTGCCATAAATCCGTCTCACATAAAGCAATTTTAGCAGTGTTATTCTTGACAGTTTCAGTACCTTCCACAATGAGCCGTTTCAGGGCTCTGTCACCTTAAGAAAACACGCTGGAGCTGGCCACGCCCACCCCTTCCCTAATTGGCTGCTACAAGCTGATGAGCTCCCATATACGGGAGGGGCTTGGAGTTGAACCACTGCTCCTCCAGTCTGGAGAGGTTAGAGGTGGTTTTATGCTAATTTCCCTGTTTGTGACATCACAAACAGGACTTTTTAAAAACGGCTTGTTTTAGAGACATGATTCCTAAAACCAAACTGGATGGAAAGGTTTTTTTTTCATGTTTGAAGTGTCTATAAAGGCACTAGAGACCCACATGGCAGCAAAAAAAGGATGCAAACAGTGAGTTTTGTATAATATGTCCCCTTTCAATATTAATGTTCTGACCTGCTGAAGAAGTCCTTAAAGGTTCTGCGGACTGGGAATCCGGCCTTGCGAATCTTTACGGTTTCCAGCATCCCGGAATATCTCAGCTGGTTCAGGACGACATCGGGGTCAAACTGAGTGGCCTTCTGTCGGTGACAAATGAACAAAAACTCAGTTTTTGCGACACCTGAAATAACCGTTTTATTCTGAGGAGAGTGGGAATTAAAAGAGCACAGCTGGTGTTTTAGTGTCAGAGTGATTACTCTGAAGTATAATCTCCATCACTGCAGTTAGCAGAGACGGCAGGCACACCTACTCAAACACACCTAAACTGCTGAGTCAACCTGAACTAAAAAAAGTAAGTTACCACAGAGGACTCTATCATTTTACACGAACAATCGGGTTACTAAAAGGAAAAACAAACACCATCCAGGGGGAAACCTGAGAAGTGAAACTGGCAGCCTGTGTGGCCTTTCTTTTATTTATTTATTTTTTATTCCTGGAATCCTCAGCTGCGCTGTTACCAATAACCTTCGGGAGTTCTTATCGGAGAGGATCTGTGATGTCTGCCGCTCATGAGGGCCGCTTGTCAAACGGAGCGGGATAAGCCTCACACAACACCGTGGCATTCTTCTATGTGTCGCTCTAATTACACACTAATGCTCCTAAGCACGGAAACTTGGGCTCTTGCGTGTGCCCACGCTCATGAATCAACACTCATAAACACGTAGCTATTTGAGCTCTGAACTTTGTTATTTAGATGAGTATTTAGGGCAAGTGAAAACTTTTCTGAGTGGCACTCATTTCCAGAATATCAAGTGCATGTAAATGACACAAACACACTGCGTCCATTCGTGGGTCTGCGTGTATTTGCATGCATGTCGGAGGATGGAGCGCGTCGTCCTGCGGGACTGAAGGATTCAAATCTGCTGCTCGTTCCATCTCGACCTGCAGGGTAAGCAAACGCGAGGAGGGGACAATGGGAGCTATGTAACAGAGACCCTGTAAATACACGCCGTACTTACTGCACCACAAATAAAACACTGTGGTCTTATCTCGACATTCCACTGATGCAGCCTGATCAGCGGAGCATCCACCGCAGCTGGAGCAGCCAGCAGCGACCTCTGACCTCTGGCAAAGAAGCTACAGTGGCAGGAATGTGTTTGCATGCAATTCTTTTATTTGGGGAAGCATGAGAGTCTTTGCACCTATGCAGGGGAGGAATATTAACCATAAAGAAGTATCTACTTTTAGGTGTGGATTATTAGACTTTACTTTGTAGTTGGAGCCGTAGGAGTAGAGAAACACTATTATCTCTGAGCAATGGGAGCTATAAATAGCACCAAGGAGGCTTAATTTCACATGCGACCTTGACAAGACCTGGCAGGATTTCAGACCCTTTTTTTTCTTCATGCAATTAAATTTGCATGACTTACCTTGTCCATGTTTGGTTTGATGCAGCGAACGAAAAAAGGGTTGGAGGCACTTAATGTGGCCATGAGGGAATGAAGAGAGTCCTGCAAGACATCAGGTGAAAACTGTTAAAGATCAGCAAAACCAAACTCAGTAAATTACTCACATTTAGAGAGAAGTCAACTTTCAGAGCAAAATGTGTGCAGTTTTGCAAATGTGATAGACATCCAAGGCTGTGTAGGAGTAGGCTACTTAGATTAAATATTTTTAGCAGCAGCAGCTGTTAAGGCCTTCTTTCAAATGATCCTTGAGTTTTTTTCCATTTCTTTGAGCAGAAATGTTAAACAACTTTACAGTTTTTAGACAGTTTGTTAGGATCAGTTTCAAAGTCTAGCCTTGTTCTAAAGACTTCACAAAACCAGCCTTATGGAACACTTGGCAGTTTTGGATTGTTTTTAGCACCCCCTAGTGCCCGTTAGTGAAAGCAAAAATGAAACTTATCTCCTCCCTGTGCGTTCTTCTTTTTAACACCTTAATCCATTGGCGTAGGTTTGGCCTTGACATTGGTGGGGACTTATAAATCTACACCCCCCCAATTTGTGTTGTTTTACTATTCTGTCTCTCTAGGCTGATAATATCTGTACAAGGCTGCAGATTTCTCTCAGTCTGAATGGAAGTTAGACTCAGAGAGAAAGAGAAGCATGAATAACATGGCTAGTTGTCTTTCTCTCTGAGAGAAAGGTAAATCAGCAGGTAAGTCTCTAATGAGCTACAGATGATTTACCTGCTGTATGCTGTGCGCTAAAGCCTAGCACTGACAATAACGTTATTATGATTGTTATAGGATTTCTGAGTCCTGTACCGCTTCTCTGTTTCATTCTGTATCTCACACACACCCACACACACACACACACATCTGAACACACCCACTTCCTTATCTCCTACTTTAAATAAACTGTGTTGGCAGCCACTCGGGGCAGACTGTACTCTGTCCTGAGTTGGTCTGTCACCATTTTGCAAAAGGTTCTATGTCTGTGTCTTATTATGTCTATCTCCCTTATTTCCTCAGCGTCAGACAGTTAGGTGATTGGGAAAATCCCTAACAATGATGGACTCATTTCATTAGCTAACTTAACTTTAAGTGACTTACACGTTTCTTTGGAAAATAGCTCCTTATGTCCTCAACCTTATTTTTGCCTCCATCCTCATGTAAACTACTTTTGTGAGACTCTTATTTTAATTAATACAGTCAGACAGGATGTGGTATACGGTGATTTTATTGTGGTGACCGGAAGTGTGTGGGTGTGTTGTTGGGGAACTTGACTGCTGTAATGTGAAATGACGGTGGCGTTAATAAAAGAGCCTCTCTTCATGTGCAGCTTTTATCCAGTTAGCGTCATCCTCCCAGGACCCTCTGTGTCACTCAAGTCGCATTACAAACACAGGAGTCTTGCATATGACTGCAACGTTTTCCTTTGGCGCCGCTAACCGTATATATGTGTGCTGCTAATGACTGGCGTAGTTTGTCTCACGCGAGTTTCCCCTGACAGCCAATCACACTGTCCATATGCGGTACGGCGGTAGGACTCGAGGAGAGAACGTCATTTAACTCTTTCTGCACCTCTACAGTAACGAGACATTGAATGGCTTGTTGTTTTTTAGCGGAGGCGGTTAAATTATTGGTGGGGACTATTTGGTCGTTGCTGGATATTGGTGGGGACACGTCACCACCGTCCATGCCAAATCTACGCCCTTGCCTTAATCTAACTGCTGAAATGTCTCCTCAGCCTTCATTAGTGTCTACAGGAGCGGTTCATCACTAAATCAAACAAATCAGCTGTGTTCATGATCTAAAACATGCAGGAAACCTGCTGGAAGCAGACTGCAGCACCAGGCATGTCAGCTCCATTTTCTAAGTCCAGAAGGGAGCGGGCCGTCACTCTGAAGTTGCAAATGTGGTATTCTGGCCCCAGAAGGCGGTGGGGGTCTGAGTGACATTTCATTAACCCTGTAAAGGGTCATTTTAGCACATTCTGGCTCAAGAAAATGATTTTAAAATATGAAAAAGTTGCATAGTATGGCTTTAATTACACTATTACTTTCAACTACACTGCAAAAATTGATTTTCAAGACAGTAAAAAGCCCTGCTTTTAGATATTTTTTCTTAATAAAATAAATAAATAAATCTAACATTAGATTAATTTGCAAGTTTTAAGAGATCTAGCCAAGCAACCTTTGCTTACACCATTGGCATAATTTTTACTCAAAATAAGAAGATTTGATCTTATTTAGGAATATTTATCATATTTTATTCATTTGTAGTGTTTTTTTGCAGATAACTGTTTTCTTTTTAGACTAAAAATACGATAAAAGTCTAAAAGCAAGGTTTTTTTTAAACTTTCTTGAAAATCATTTTTTGCAGCGTAAGTGAAAACACCCCCACAGGATGATAAAGCCATCACAGTTTGAATTATCTTATAAATAAAAATAAAGTCCCATTAGTCATCATCACACACTGGTGAAATTACATCTCTGCATTTGATGATAACCCACTACAAAACTACATCCACTACAATACTAACACTTTACAGTACTACAATAACCCACTACAATACTACAATAACACACTAATAACCCACTACAATACTACAATAACCTACTACAATACTACAATAATCCACTACAATACTACAATAACACACTACAATACTACAATAACCCACTACAATACTACAATAACCCACTAAAATAACATATTTTACAATACTACAACACACTACAATACTACAATAACACACTACAGTACCCCACTACAATTTGTATCATAGTTCTTTTTTAAAGCCCCAAGTCATCATCACACACTGTGAAGTTACATCTCTGCATTTGACCCATTCCCTTGGGGAGAGGTGAGCTGCAGCAGTGGCTCCACTCAGGAACCATCTGGTGGTTTAGCCCCCCAATCTAACCCCTTAATGCTGAGTTTCAAGCGGGAAGGCATTGGGTCCCATTTTTAAAGTCTTTGGTATGAACCCCAATCTCCCAGTCCCAGGGCGGATGCTCATACCACTAGGCCACTAAGATGGTAAATTTATAAGTATAAACAAAGCATTCATAAATTTACACTGCAAAGACTGATTTCTAGTAATAAGTCTTTTTAGTTAAACACCTAAAAAATGTAGAAAAATATGAGAACCTTCATTTGCACTCAGCCCACGTGCATGTACAAACACACTCTGAAGACCCCTGAACCTCACAAACGTTTTCAGCCTCGTTTTTCTTTCTATTTCAGACAGTCTGTCTCCAGAAAGGCCCGACCTGGCAGAGCGGAGTGTGATTGGCCCCTGGTTGGCCCCCTCTCTGCCCAGCCATCAACTATAATCCCCTGACTTTTTGGATCTGTGCGCCAGGGCAGCATGCCAAATCCTCCCCTGCTCGTTCTCTCCACTCTGCATTTAGGACATGTTGGGCTAAGATCTCCTCTCAATCCCCTCCTCCACCCACGGCCCAGCTCACAACCACATTTTCCCTCCATCGTCAACTTATAATGCGAACGTGGGAATAATTTGCTGTGAGTGTGATGAGAAAATCATTAAAGAAACGTGTTTTTTAGGGTCACAGGAGCTTCTGCCTTACCCTAAACTGAGAGCTGACGGTTGGTTTGCGTCGAGCGGTGCCCATCTTTAGAGTCTCGTCTCCATTTCTGCTGCCCACGCGCTCAAACAGGTCGTAGATGAAGTCAAGCCTGAGGACCGATGATTGTGGAAAACATTCATATCGTAAAGACATGCCATACAGAAGAAAGAGGACAAGTGCTCACCTGCTGTCTTTGAGAATAAATAGGATGTCATCTCTGAAGGTGTCTCTGTTTTTCTCCAGGATTCCTCGCACATCATACAACACCTGAACCGGTTTAAGAAAACACCAGTGAGCAGAGGCGCCCCCAGAAAATTTTGATATGGGTGGCCAGAGAACATTTTGGGGTGGCACACCAAATTGATCCTTGTGGTAACTCTGGAGCCCCCTTCAGACAGGCCATGAAAAACGGAAATGTTCGGGACTCTGTCCGTAAGACGTTTGTGTCTGAATACAAATATCCGGTAAACCTTTTCCTGAATTAGTCCGGACGAAACCCCTAGTAACAGGACCGGACTCGTCACGGACAGGGTGGCTGCTTCAGACTGGTGAGGTCGAGTTTCGGACAGGGAGGAGGAGGGGAGCGGGGGACGCTGGTGCGCACCTAGATTACATTTATCACGTGACTGGGAAAGCAACGTTTTTCAACACGTCTGACCAGAAAACTTCGCCACTTGGTCGTGAATGTTTCCATATACGCCGGGTAGTTCGCTCCTGTAGCATGCGGCGAACCATGGCAGCTCGCCTCCTACGGTACCATCTCCTGGAAGCGCAACGGAGCGCATCACAGCGCTTCCGTGATTCCTTTATTAACCATTGAGCTTCATCATCCAGGTAACCAGGTCTCTTATGCGTCTTCGTGTGCGCAGAATTGTGCTTAACATAAATCCGATCAGTGAGAGGAATTCTATCACATACTAGCTTTGTTTGGGGAGATGACGCATGTACGCCCGCTGCATTATGCAATATCTGGGTACCCCCCCACCCCCTCCCCCGCAGACATCTGGAACTTTTCCCTGCTGTGTGAAGGCAGCCGAAAGGACAAGTTCCGGTGCAAACGTGGTGTGTCTGAAAACACAGTTCTGGTTAAAGACCGGACTGAATTGTCCACACATATTCCAGAATGTCAATCTGAAAAGGGCTTGGGAGAGTTTAGCCTGTGGCAATGCATTGCATGCTCCTTAATTCTTTTTTATTAAAAAACAATATGCATCCAAAACACTTAACTCAAATTTGAGATATACAAAAATTTCAGAAAATGTTTTTTTCGTTTTTAGTTATTTTAAATGTTATTTAAAAATTTATTTTAGAATTTAAATTTTTTTTAAATTCGCCTGTTGCTGTCTTCACAAAAAACTATGGAGATATAAACTTTTTTTAAATGGTGAGCAGCAGAAACATATATAAATTTTTTAAATTGTCATTATTTATTTACTCATTAATTGTCTAATTTTTTTATTGGGTTTTACATTCATGTCTTGATTAAATAAGATTAAATTAATGGTTTGAGTGAACATTAACATGATTTATTAAGAACACTGTTTTTTCCTGTGGGGGCCAGCAATTTTCTAGGGGTGGCCATGGGCACCCCTGGCCACCCCTTGGGGGTTCCACTGCCAGTGAGTCCTAACTGTGTCTGGAATAAATATCTTCTATAACGTTAAAAAAGGAACATGAAAAAGTAAATTTGTGAACTTAGGAATAATTCAAATTTTGCAACAGATAATAACCAAATATATTTTAATAATAAATAAGCAAAAACTAGAAAATAGCTAAGAACAGGAATAAAATATTTATTTTGTGTTAAGGTCCATTGTTGATGATAAATCTGTGTTTGCAAAGAAAACCTATAAACCTGTTATTTAAATTCCTAGAAGTTTAATGTCATTCTACAGAAATTTAAAATTAGACACGATTCATTTAGAAAAAACATTTATCTTTACAATCCATCAGTCTCACACGTTCACGTTCATGACAGGAGTGATTTACCGCGAGTGCATAAAAAAAACCTCCCCGGGGTCTAATCGAGCACAGCGGAACGCGTCGGCGCTGCAGCCTGCAGCCGTCACCTGTTGAGTTGAGTAAGTAACACAACATTCTTACGCTCACGCTCGTCCACGGTTACACTCTTGGAATGTGTGTGTGCTCGCTCCATTTTGCACCAAAAATAACTACGTGTGCAAAATCATCCATTTACATGTAGTTTTATAATGGTGTGCATTCACAAAGCCCGGAGGCTCCGTGAGTCCCGAACTTGATCAAACACGTACCTATAAATCTCAGAAGCACTCATTCTGCTGTTTTAATGACTCCACAGCTGCATCGGTGCGATACGGTTTACACGTTTTCACAAATATCTACACAAGCATGATTCTGAAGGTGATTTACAAATAGTCGGATGAATTTTATGCACAGAGCTGCATTTTTGCATGAAAAACAAAGATGAGGTAAGAGAATAAACAAGACACACTTTCTGACTAAATGCTCCAGATTCAAGCTGAAGAAAGGAAACAAGTGTGTCATCTCTGAGCCAGGTCATTACCATAACTATCTCTGCCAGGCTTGTGACTGAGCTGCAGCATACACTGAGGAGGCCTTGTCTCAGACAGGAATCACAGTCATTCCTTATGAAGTCGAATCTTCCTGGACCAGCACCACATCCCGCGCATCCCTTTCCCTGTTCAATCTCTGCATTTGCCCTTCTGCCCTGATCGTCTTCCTGCTCTTTCCTTCTGTGTGTGAAGGAAGGAAGGAGAATCGGTTTCTCCTGACTCATGAAAAAAGATGCATTAAAATCCTGCAGAAGATTTTGGCAACGAAGATTCATCTAGCAATTACCTCACTTCCCCAAGCATTTAGTTCGAGAAGAGAAAAGGGCTGGTGTGTGTGTGTGTGTGTGTGTGTGTGTGTGTGTGTGTGTGTGCGTGCGTGCGTGTGTGCGTGTGTGTGTGTGTGTACATCACCTCTCCAGCATAATGCTTGATGCCAAACTGGTGGTCGGTCACTCTGGGCTTCACATAGTAGGAATTTGCCTGATGAGAGAAGACAGGAAGTTTGTATTTTTTAGAGCCCATGACTGTGCTTAATTAATAATTAGCTGATTAGCAAAGATGGTACTCTAGGCTCACTGAGAGTTCAGCAGACAGCTTAATGATTTCTGAGGCTGCAGTAAATGATTATTCACAAATAACACTTTCTGACAAAGTAAAGAAAATGTTCAGAGAAAGTTACATTTTGAAAATGATAATAATGTTAAAAAAGTGCACACTGGTTTTAATGTTAAAGTTTCAAACTAAAATTATCTAATGTTCAAAAATAATGGCATTACTGTAGTTTTGGTGGAGTGAAGAAACTAAAGGGTCACTAGAAAATGGTTTATTTACAATTGGAAACTGTTCTTTGAGCTTCTATATAGCACTTTGTTGGGGCTCACAATGACCCAGAAGCCCAGCACGATGTGGTGTTGGGGTGTGGATGAGCAGGAAACGAAGTGTCGACGACCACAAGCTATGGCTCTATCTGGCATTCTTTTATACTCTATCTGGATATTCCCAGTAGATCCTTCTTTGTTGCTTTCCTCTAGCCTAAAAAGGGCGTTAGCAGCTCAGGCTAACGTTAGCAGTAATTCCGCTCTGCTTAAAAAAACAGCATAGCTGCTGCGAAACCAGCACCAATAAATAACATATACTGGTAACCATCTATGCTGGTCTATGCTGTTTTTTTTCAGCAGGGCAGATAGCTTTAGCAGTAGTTTTGACTAGCGTTAGAAGTAGCTCATGCTAGCATTAGCAGTAGCTCAGCCTAGCGATGTTCTGCAGTTAGCATTACCGTGACCAGTGTTTATATATTGCTGATGCTGAAGTGGATTATAGGGACATGCATATGAAGGTGTGGTGTCTAAGCTAATGACGTGTTAAAACATCTTTTCTCAGAATTAATCAATACTTTGCATAGGAAAGCAAATTGAAAACAGCACAGACTTTTGGTATGCTACATTAGACACCCCAAGCTGCCTGCATTCAACAAAAAGGTAAATGTGATTTTAAAGGGGACATATCATGGAAAATCCACTTTTTTAGCCCTTAAATACAGTGTGTTGTGAATTTAAGTCTCTACTTGTGCAAAAAAAAAATTAATTAGTCACTCCAGGAGCTATTCAAAGGTTTGCCATGTAAAACAGATTGCTGAAGTTTTAAAACAAATTTTCAGAAAACTCAAGCAATTCTGGTACTAAGAAGCTAGGAAACTGAGCAAAAGTTATTTCTAATAATTTTAAGAATTACCTATCCATAAAAACATACAAACAGTTTACAAAGGTGGCCCAACCTTCTTGTATTAGTAATATTACTTTGCTGCAGGAATTCCATGTACGTGTTGCAAAGAGTTTGTACCTGTATCTGCTTCTGTTGTAAATTTAAATGTAGGTTCAAGGAACCTCTTCAGAGGGGCCAAAAGGCCACAAGGGGCTCCAGATCCACAGACATATTATCTCAGTAGAATAAAAATTTCAATCAATCTAAAAATTTTTGTGTTGTGAGACAAAACCTCAGTCATTCTCTTCAGGGAAGAGGTTTGTCTCTGTTTGTTTTGTTTTTCCGTCTGCCATAGAAAACTCTGCTCTGCGCCACACAAAGATGATCAGAGCTGGAGAATGGCTGATCACATTTCAGTATTGTGTGTGAGAGAGCGCTCATTGGGTGTGTTCAAGGTGCCACGCTGACGTTCAACACAACACAACCAGCCAGGACAAAGGGTTAACACTTTATTGACAATGAATGCACTTCCTCAATCAGGGTTGGCCACATGTTGGTCACTTTTGTGTCTGAGAGGGTTAGAGCCTGCACATCTGAGAATTTTCCCCGTGAGGACTCACCGCGTGTCGACTGTGCAGTTTCTCCAGGAGGGTGTAGTCGGTGCCTTTGGGGAAGCGACTCTCCTCGTTGATAAGAGCCAACATGCCCAGTTTCTAAAAGGGGGAGACAGACAGACAGAAGAAAGGGGCTGAAGCTCATCGCGGTCGTGACAGAACTAGTTATAATCCCACTGGAACACATCTGCCAGCTTATATTAGAACAATACAACCAGGAAGCTGCAAAGTAAACCATTCCGTTTATATAAAGAGGATTCAGGAAGGGAAATCAGATGCTTTGAGTCACCGTTTCACAAAAGCTCCCTAATGCAGGAGTCATAATAAAGTGAAAAATCACAGATATGTGAAAGGATAAATAGCAGTAATTTGAGTGTATTTTTGCTTCCTTTGCAAAACTTTATAAAGAACGGTTTGTGGTGAAATGACAAAATGTTTGTCATGCTTTATTTCAGCCATACCTCCAACCACTGACTGGTGTACATTACTGTTTAAACAACATGCAAACTGAGACTACATAATGATAGGGAGTCAGTGTAAGCACAGTGTGGCGTCTGGGTCAGCCCGCTCCCTCCGGCTGGTGGTTAGCGGTCAAACGCGCCGATGATTTTTGCTCTCTCACGGTCTGACTGCGTTACCTTCTCGATGAGATCCAGACACTCAGCGTTATCCATCCAGTCTATGGCTTCCCACTGGATCCCCTCCCTGTGATCACACACACACACACACACACACACACACACACACACGTATAAATACAAACATAGAAATGTTGAGGACACAGTGGCTGCATTATTGAGCATCACATGTGATGAAATGGGCCATGTCCAAGCTGCTGCTGGTCTATTATATCAGAAAACAACTCTGAATGCCTTTCCCCTTGAGCAGGCCCACCTCAACAATCTCTATCTTGTTTTATTTTGAAATGACACGCATCTTGTGTGTATGTTTTGACCTGTTGTACTCCAGCTGCTCCAACGAGAAGATGTGCTTGTTGAAGTACTCCTGGAGTTTCTCGTTGGCGTAGTTGATGTTAAACTGTTCAAACCGGTTCACCTGCAGGATGGAAAATATCATTTTAGAGCCACCAGACACTGACTTTATTGATGTTACTGAGTCTAATGACTCAAATCTTGGTTGTAGAATATTTGAAATTTAGAGAAACTTAGTAGTAGCTACTCTATAGCATCAAAGTTTTTTTTATCTTGTTCCTCTCTTGTGCTCATTGCCATCACTGGTGCACCATAAATGTTCCCAAGGACAACAGACTGAATCTGATCCAGATAACTTGTGTGCATTTGAACACACTATGTCAACATTTTAATTGATGACTTTTAATGCCGATGAAAACATGGCTTCAAATTATTGACATAAAAATCTGTTGGTAATCCATATAAATCCATGTATGTATTATTATATCTATCTTTTTCTTGTAGCTTGTGTTTTTCTTGTCTATTATGTCATTTAAGTGCCATCTACACTATAAAATATGAAATGTTGAATTGTCTTAGTGTAATAAACATTCACTTTTAACATAACAATTAGGGATGTTCCGATCATATTTTTTGCTCCCGATCCGAGTCTGAGTCATTTGATTTTGAGGATCTGCCGATACCGAGTCCCGATCCGATACTTCAGCAAAGCATTAAAATAAGAAGAAAAAAAAGGGAATACACGTCCAAGTTTTCCTTGAATTTTTTTATTATTATTTGGGTATGTTTTTCTTTCTGTATTTATGTCATTTCCTTAGTTTATCTGCCAAAAACATCACTTTCACTGCTGGCTGGCTCCGTGTTTTTTTAGAGATGCCACTGTGAACTGGGACTTAATCCAGACCGATGATTCGCTGTAGTGACGCCTGATGGGAAAAAAGCCGAAGGAGAAAGTAGTTCGTTTTGTGCACCTGTCTTTTCCAGCATGTTGAATGTCCAGTGTGCACACATTACAAGTGGCTGTTACACTGCTGTGCTGTCCGGTTTAAAATACCACCAACATACAGATATTTTAGCTCTCCTGAGGAGACACGTTAGCTCTGCGTTAGCCTGCTAGCTAACAGCTGCATGTTATGGTGTCTGAATCCCCGCCTGCCGTAAATTGTGTGACGTAATGGTGTTGTTTTTGTCCAAGAAACAAAGAATATTGATATAGAGGAACTTGATAAGAATCAGAATGAATTTAAAATGTCATATTTGTTGTTTTATATGGTTAAATACGATTTTTTTCACCCGATCCCGATTCTTTAAAAAACATGTGATCGTGCCCGATTTCCGATTTCGTGATCGGATCAGAGCATTCCTAATAACAATGTTTATTACTCTTTACATTTAAAAAGGACCTAGAATGTAAACCAACATTTTCCTTGTTGTTGTTGAATAAAGACAGCTTGGGTGGTCAACAGTAGCATGCCAAAAAGTCAAAGCCGTGTGTGACCTACTTTTTATGTAAATTAGAAAGTTGAAAAAGGTGAGAGAAAAATTTCTGTTCTGAGAAAGACTTCCTTAACACGTCATAAGGGGTAGCCACGCCTCCTCAAACCTGCATGTCTCCAGTGTCTGAGGCCTTCTGGGGAAACCAACCAATCAGCAAGCAGCTCATTATCATATTCATGTCCTGGCCGAGTGGGAGGGGCTAACAGCTCTTTTCACAGCAAGGCTGGTTTAGGGGTTTTAGAATGGCCTGTATCAGGACTCCTGGGACAGATGGAAGTCTAAAGAACATTTCTGATGCTTTTTAGAGGCTCAACGCTGTTTTAGATTGTTGATTAACTGCATTCTAG
The DNA here is from genome assembly GCA_006937985.1 of Aphyosemion australe. Lineage (NCBI taxonomy): Eukaryota > Metazoa > Chordata > Actinopteri > Cyprinodontiformes > Nothobranchiidae > Aphyosemion > Aphyosemion australe. The sequence goes on from SSNS01000032.1 coordinate 3,070,130, forward strand.
GACCTCTTTAAGCAACTAGGTTTAGTGGAACCAGTTGACACAATTTGCTTATGTAAATTAAACATTCACATCTTACAGTGTAGTTTAATTGTATTTGCATACAGTAACAAAAAACGTTTTTGATTTTGATAAATATAAATATTTAACTATTATTTATTAGGCTAATTTGCTCCTTATGTTCTCTGTGATTTGATAGTGTTCTGAGTAACTTTAAAGTCTGTGATTTTCTGTGTGTGCAGACAGTTTCTGATTGGTGGACATCCATTCTGATGAACAGAATTATGGGAAATCCTCCAAATTTTCCTGAATGAGTAAAAATAGCAGAAAGGTCAGAGATGCTTCACCTCGAAGTTCTCAAATCCGAAGATGTCCAGGATGCCGATGGACTTGAAGTTGTCCTTCCCTTTGATCTTCTGGTTGATCCTCATTATGATCCAGGAAAAACACTGGGAGTACAGCGCCATGGCGACAGAGTCCCGCGAATCCACCGCCTGCACGTGATGGCACAGAGAGATAAGGGTTACCATGGATACCGTGCCACGTGCAGCTAATTTGAAGGAGAAAACTTTGCACACAATGCCCCAAACACAAGACATCTATATCAGCACAGAGAGGAGGTTTAATTAGGTCTGTCAGATGGTGGTGGAGCAGAGTGATGCTCAGCAGCGTGACCATAAAACAAATAGCGGTTTGGAGACAGAGGTGTGTTTTCTGTCTGCTGTGTGTTGACACAACAGATAACTCTGTTTATCACCTACATATCTTGAGAGTGATGCACTTCAGGCAGGTTTCACCTTAAAAAAACAGTTAAAACAAACCGAATCAGATGAACGCTGTCATGACCCCCCCCCCCCCCCCCCCCCAGTATTACGTTATGTCTCTCTATTTTAACTCAACATAATAAATCTGACACAAAGATAAAAAACATTTACATGATCCCAAAAGGCAAACAGATGCAGCTATGACCTAAATCTGAGGAGAAATTTTGTGAAGATCATGAGCGAAACATGGCCGACTCTTTAGATCAATGAAGTTAAAAATAAAAATGCTTAATTCCAGACTTTCTGAAGTTCACTCAAAGGGTTATTTTGTTCTCCAGAATACTTCTTGGACTCCACCATTTGGACTTTTTCTCTAATTAAATTACAAAGTGACTGAAGGAGCCCAATATAACAAAATTTCATTAAATTAAAATGTTTTTTCTTAACTTGGTCGATACCAAACACACAAACTCCCGATTACATAAAGGGATGTCAGCAGTTTTATTCTTGTCATTTTCAGTACCCTCCATAATGAGCCGTTTCAGGACTTTAAGAAAACAAGCTTGATCTGGCCACGCACACCCAAACTCTACTCAGGCTGCTATAAGCTGAGAAGCTCCGATATGTGGGAGGGGCTCAGAGTAGAGGCGCTGCTCCTCCAGCAGCAGCTCTCTCCTGCACTTGAAACAAGGTTTTATGCTAATTTTCCCATTTGTGATGTCACAAACAAAAGCTTTTTAAAACGCCTTGTTTTAGGCATATATTCCCTAAAAGCAATCATTCAGTGTGTTTACATGCACATTAGAAAACCGAAAACCGAAATACTGCCCTAAAGACTCACGTTGATTTTTTTAAATGCATGTAAACACGTTAGTCTGGCTGGTTCTAATCGGGCTGAAGCACCCAGATAATGTGCTAGCAATCCAAATTCATTCTGCATGTAAATGGGTTAGCCGAACTGAACCGATTGGTCGCTCGCGTTCTGGAAGAGACGAGACCACAGCAGCAGTCTTCTGATAATATCATCGCCACAAAGTAACACGCATAACAACATCAAACAGCGCAGTACGTACCAAATCAGCTGTGCTGCAGCGTTGTTCTTGTCCATTGTGCAAATCCTGTTCCAATTCCATCTGCTTCACTCCTGCCAACGTTTGTTTACTATTTGCTACAAGCATGAAAGGGCGCATGTCACCATCTACTGTACCGGAGTGGAGCGAACTTCATTTGAGAGGTCGGTTTTCTAATGAGCATGTAAATGAGGATAAAGACTCCCAGCTTATTACCATAAGATCAACCTGGATCGATTTAGATGTCGATACTGCGCATGTAACCTCACTGAGTGACAGAAAATGTATGGACAGATTTTTTAACAGTGTTTATAGAGGCAGTAGAGTCCCACATGGTGACAAAATATAATGTTAATGATAATATAATATAATGTTTCCCAAATTTACAACTCAAATCTGATTTTCCCCAGCCGCCTTTCTGCCAACATCTTCCACGCACCTACACAAAGAGCTCGACCTCGTCGGCTCCACTTCCTCCACAGGTATTGTGCTCAAACTGAAAATTAAACAAAAAAGCATACTGGCGTGTACTGTACTTAAAGCAACAATGCTCTGGACTTTTGACTCATCCATCATGCTTCTCGCAGTTAGCGGGTGTGAGGAGAGCGCCGGTGGCTCCAGGATCTTCGTCATGGGGGTGAGAAGAATGGCTGTTTGTCCACGATGGTGTGGAATAAGGAGTGCGGAGGGGGGAGACGGTGCGGGGGAGTGACCCCTGGGCCGTTGTGAGAAGAAGTCATTCTTGCAGACTCCAGAAATGGAATAATGAAGTCCTTTAAGAGACAAGCTGCTTCAAAGGCCAGGCACAACAAGCAGCAGCAGAGTGACAGTACGAGCTCTTTGTCTGCTAATGAAAAGCTTTCTTGTGGCTTTCGTGTCCTTGTGATAATAGTAAAGGTCTGTGCTGCACATTTGCTGACATTTACGACTGTGAGTGGGCTGAGGGGGTTCAGCGCCGCCAAAAAAGGACGCTGTCACGAGTCAAAATGTTCTTGTGGCACACGGTGAAAGGGATAACACATGCAAACGACAACTTGAGAAATATTCTCATGAATTACAGACGACGGCATGGAAATCTGAAGCAAAAAGAGAGACATGAGTGAGTTATTATGCCAGCGTCTCGGTGGCTGGCTGCACCGATTCCAGAGGAGAAGACACATACTTCACCCCCAGCCACTGGGTCCATTGTGCTTTTGACTCAGATCAGTATCACGATGGCTTTATTGTGCCTGGAATCTGGCAGACAAAAAGCAGGAAATGGCTGGGAGTCACGCAAAGGATCTGGAGAGACATGTGGTGTGGGGCAGCAGAGAAAGGCTCTGTGTGTGTGTGAGATTGTGAATGTGTGTGTGTGCATCAGGGGAGGAGGAGGATAGGGGACAGCACATGTAGATCACCCAATCCAAAGCAGGGAGTGTTTTTACCTGCTCCACGGTGAGGGGGGAGCAGATCTCCTCTCCTCTGAGGATCATGGAGCGTTGGGTCAGCACCTCCGACAGCTGGAAGGAGTCCAGGCCAAGCAGCTCGCTGACATTACTGACCACTGGAACACACACACATGCATGTAGTGTCTGTATAAGTAATGCAGGACATGTCAAACAACAGACTGTTAACCTGCACGGTTTTTAGGAAACTAATCTGCTGGCTGAGCTCTGCAGTCGCTAGCTTACAGGATCTCCAGAAACCAGGTCAGACACAGCAAACAAAGGAGCCTGGAGCTCATGTTACAGCCTGTTCAGAGCTTTTTCTGCTCATGCAAAGTCAATCAAGCTCTGGGGTAGACCGACTCTCTGGGCTAACATTATGAGAAAAAGCTTTTACCGTTTATTAATAGAATAGAATAGAATAGAATAGCCTTTATTGTCATTGGACCAGTGTCCAGGTACAATGAAATTAAGAAGCTAAAACATAGAAAACAGTAAGTTTTGATTTATTTTCTCCACGGTTTGGCACGCTCTCAAGCCCTTTTTTGTGAGATGAGATTAAGTTGTCAAACATTTTAATGGCTTTAAGTCATTATTCATGTGAGTAGGAGCAATTTTGGAAACAGGTTTTTGGGGACACATTATGAATGAATGAATGAAACAGATGAATTCCTACGGCACTGAAGAGCTAACAGCTAGCTTTAGAAGCTTCATAGTGCTAAAGGCCAACTTCACTCGTTTTGTCAATTGTGTGAACGCTATTAAAACCAACTTTACACCTCCTATCGTTTTCCTTCACATGGTTATTGTGGCAGAAATATTATTTTTCCACCAGAGGAGCTACAACCTGTTGATGCTGGTATTAATACTGCAAATAATTATGCAAAAGTAACTTATGAGCAGGGCCGGCTCAAGCCTTTGTGGGGCCCTAAGCAAGTTTTGCTTTGGGGCCCCCCAGCAAGCAGTGTTGTGCCTGGACGAGTTCATTGAACGATCGTTCGTGCACTTGTTCATATTTTTTGTGAACTAAACTTGCTCGTATTTTACCTGGTGAACGTTAAAGTGCGCATGCTCATTCTGGCGTTTGTGAACTCTCACAGTTCGAGAGCTCCAAATTTCCATGGAGCTAAAGACGGAGCTAAAAATATCCCATTAATCCTACATGTTATAAAGTTTTTTCTGACGCTAACTTGGTGCTCATGGGGGGTCCCTGGTGTTGGGGTGGCCTCAAGCAGTCGCTTAACTCGCTTATATCTAGGGCCGGCTCTGCTTATGTGAAACTTCCAGCATTGTAAATGTTTATAAAATAACATTTGCATGAACATTTTTGAAGTTTTTGAGACTGCAGTTGTTTTTAAGATGGCAGTGATCCTGTCTGGACTAGTAGTTAGCCTGTCAAGCCAGTCAGAATTGAACTATTTCTCCAAATTGATGTTTTTACTCTTAAAGATCTGGAAATATAGTGCAGAAAACTGCAAGGGTATTAAATATGTGCTTTTTTTCTTGCAGAAATATGAATATGCCTCTTTTATCATACATTTATGTGCAAAATCACAGTTCTTTCTTGTAAAGACAAACTTATTTTTAGACATGAGCACGATGGAACAAACATTTCTCATTTGGTTCTTTACCTCCGTTTGAAGTGATCTGAGCTCCACCAGCTGTCATGAACTCGATGTTTCCCATCTGGAGGACAGCAGACAGCAACCTGAACACGTCTCTGATCTCCTCCTCAGTGAACTCCATCACTTTAAGAGCTTCCTGTAAAATAACACACGCACACACACAGTCACAGTAAATGTGTTAAAGTCATGAGCTGATCATCGGCTGAACTTTGTCCCTTGGAAGAACTAAAATAAATTAATGGTAACTTGAAGTTCAGACACACTCTTCCTTTGGATTTTATTTATCACAAAGGAAAATGGCGCCCTCTGGGTGTGAAAGGAAGAATGTACAGAAAATCCCCTCCTCACCATCACGCTGTTAAAGAGCTGCTTGTCATCCAGACTGCTGTCCTGCACGCAGCCGGCCTGGCTCAGGTAGTGGTGCGACTCAGGGCCTTCAGACAGGAGGTACAGGTCTGCAGCACAAATAAAACCATTACATTTTGGTGAGGAGGGGTGAATGACATTTAAATTCGGAAATTCAGTTGTGTTAAAATAAGTTATGAGAAACCAACCTCTGTGGTCTCTGTCCGCCCCAGCTAGCATGGCGTAGAAGATGTGGTAATTTCTCTCCCCAGGATTCTGACGAACCACGCGGTTCTTGGAAAGAATTTTATTCCTAATCTTAGTAACTTAAGTTTTTCCGCCTCAGTGTTTTTCTCCACAACACAAACTTACCTTTTCCAGCAAATCTGATGACTGGATGTCAAGGAAAAGAAAAAGCGAAACATCTGAATGAGTTCATTTTTCCTAATGTATAAAACTTTTTTGTGAGCTGAACTAATGAAGGATACAGTCGATGATGCAGCCTCCCTGAATGTTTCCGTTCTGTGAAAAATGGAGCTGGATGAACTTCCCGAAGCGGCTGGAGTTGTTGTTGTAAACAGTCTTGGCGTTCCCAAAGGCTTCCATGATGGGACTGCAGACAGGAAAACAGAACCATTTGCCCAGCTCCATACTCAGCATATTTAAGATTTTTCTGCTTTTCTTGGAATTGATCAGCACTGAATCTTAATGGGAAAAATCCAGTGATTCCCAGTTAAAATACTGGGTCAGGAGGTCAGATGGTACCTGCTCTGGACCAGGGCCTGCTCCACTCTGGTGGTCCTCTCTGACAGAGGAGTACCGGACGAGTTTTGACTCATCACTGAGAGGAACTTCAGCAGCAGCTTGGTGCTCTCGGTCTTCCCAGCACCGCTCTCTCCACTAAGGAGACAGGAAAAGGTAAAAGCACTAATCGTCTCAGCTTATGTACTCTGTTTATATTCAGGGGTCCTGACCTGATGAGAACACACTGACTGTCGTGTCTCTTCCACAGGCAGCGGTAACACTCGTTGGCCACAGCGAAGATGTGAGGAGGCAGCTCCCCCATCTGGTGCTGGCTGTACAGATCCACTGCAGCGCCGTCGTACAGGCCGGATATCTGTTTATACGGGTTTACTGCTGCAAGAATCGAACCTATATTGGTCTGAGAGATGAGAAATGGTGAAAAGAAGGGTGTTTAGTAGTGAAAAACAGCAGAACTATGTGTGACCCAGTTTGTAGTAATATTTTAGGATCTGGTCCTGGGTGGGTGATGATCTTCAGGGAAATGTTTCTTTAGAAAGTGTGTTTGTGGGTCATTATGCCATAGCGATAGCAATCTGTGAGAAAAACCAAGAAGGTTTATGTGGATCAGGAGGTAGGATTCCCCAAAATGCACGATGTGATTATTTTAAAGAGGATATATTATGTTAAATTCACCTTTTCCATTTTTTTGTGCTGTCATGTGAGTCTCTACTGCCTCTATAAACACTACAAACATGAAAAAAAATCCATCTGTTTTCTGTCAGTGTTCAGTTTTAGGAATTATGTACCTAAAACAAGCCGTTTCAAAAAGTCCCCATTTGTGATGTCACAAATGGTAAAATTAGCAGTGCAGGAGAGCAGATGCTCTTCTGGAGGAGAAGCAGCTCTACTCCGAACCTTTCCTGGATATTTGAACTTCTCAGCTCATAGCAGCCCTGGTGGGCGTGGCCAGCTCTAGCTTGTTTCCTTAAAGTGACAGAGTCCTTACACGGCTCATTCTGGAAGGTACTGAAAACGTCAAGAATAAAACTGAGAGATTTTGTGCAAATAACTTCATCAACTTGTTTTGTATGGACCATAGAACTATTGCAACTTTTAAAAAAAGTCATAATATGTCCTCTTTAACAGAGCCTGAACAGTTTTCAGTGGAACCTCAGAGCCTGATGAGACTCAAACATTATTTTGGAGTTTATTTCATTCCTTCCATGTCATTTTTCACACGTTGGTACTCACATAGATGTTGTCTTTCTGGTAGCGCAGAAAGAGGTTATGCATGATGGCAGCTTCGTGCAGCTCTGCCAGTGTGGACATGTCTTCAACTCCATGGATGCTGCTGGGGTGCATCAGGTATACCATCTCCCTGCTCAGTTCCTCCTTCTGGACATAAATCACCTGCAGGAGCACAAAAACAATCAGCGACAGTTAAAAAAACACACCCAGATGAGCAGTAATCTAAATTCCTATCAAAATTTAGACCACTAACCAACACACATGAGGTGATTATTAATCATATATCATCATATAAATAAAGCCTTATCTTAGATTTTAATTTTTATTGAAAAGAATAAAGGGCAGATCTTGAATTGTGGGTTAATCAGGTGATAAATTACAAATTGTTTTGTGATTTTATTGGGTGGCTGTAACATAACCACTGTAGTGTTAGTATCTCCAGTCAAAGCCAACAAAGTCATCAAGCAGCCAGCTGGATCAGAGTTTGAGTAAAAGTGTCATAGAGCCGAGGTCGGAGAGTTAATTACTCTGCTGGCACAACCTCAGCATTCCTGCGTCTTTGAGACGGATCCACAAGCTCCTACAGGAATGACTGAGGAATAAAATAATAATAATAGGATGCCTGTCTGCGCCTGTTTTACATTCACTCCTCAGCCTTTAGGAAGTCTTTCACCGTCTGAGAGAACAAAGACAACTAGATGAAGGAGAAACATCCAAACTTCCTCCACAAATGTCTCGCAGGCTTGATGGGAGTCTGTGTGCAGATCGGTACTAGTGATCATGATACTGAATCTGTGGCATCCCAGTTCATCCCTGCTGAAGGTAGTCCCTGGCAACGTTTGGAGATGATTGATTCAGTAACGCAAACTGGAGCTAACTTGTTATTTAGACGTTTTCTGTGTTAAAAATGATGTTTGGAGAGTCAGAATCACATTTAAAGTTGTTGTAAGACATCCTCTCAGCCACAAGATGGCAGCACTGAAAATGATCATTCATGCTTTCTGAAATCGATATAATCCAGCAGCATGCTGGGTTTCTGGACAGCCAGTAAATCCTTCACACTCACTCTGCTTTTTGCTGTTTGTTGTTATTTATTAGCTCACAGGTGCATTGCACGCAGAATACTGTACAACCACAGTCAATTGGATGTAAAGTGTAAATAAATGTAAAAGGTTCATGTAAAAACACTCAAAAAAGCTCATTTAACATCTGACCACAACTAAACTAATTTTACAATTTAATAATTTGCAACTTTTTATCCCAGAATCATGAATATTGTGACATCCTAATAGATTTTCTTGTCGAAAGCTTGAAAATGTTGTAATTTTAAATGTTGCTTTCATTCCTTTTTTGCCGTTTTTTTGTTTTGATTTAAGTTATCTGACAAAACTCTGTTTAAAAAGCTACAAAACTGAAGCAGAAACACAATATCAGTGCAGTGGAGATCATCTTTATGCTGCGTGTGATGTCATCTATCCAGCTTAGAGAGTTTTTAGTAATACTCCCATTAACATCTGTGTTTTTACCTCCACACCCTCATGTAGCTAAACGCTCCAGACCCACTACAGGACCCGAGTGACCAGTAAAGTGTTTTACTTCTGCATTTGATGAGTTTGAGGTATTTAACACACAAGGTGGACCCCTGCACATAAAAACATGCTGCTTTTCATTTAAAAAGTGATAAAATAGCTTAAGAATCTGCTACAGCGTGCTTTAGCTTAGCTTTTCAGTGTTAACCCTGTGTGATGATGCTGGCTCAACATGACACATTTACATTAGAACGTTATTAAACTTACTAAAACAACACATATGTTGAATTTCTCTGTTTTTGACCCACCCTGCAGGCTGCAGCTCTCCTGACTGCTTATAGGAACCAATATTACACAAAAATCAAGGTTCCTGCTTAAAATTTAATTTAAAATGGGTAGCTTTCAAATATATGTGCAGTGTGTGTGTGTGTGTGTGTGTGTTATTTAGCATTAATGCCACGTGTTTACCCTCCTCTATGTCAGACCTTTGTATCTGATCATCCTCAAATAACGGACTGTTCACATTTCACAGACTGACCCTCGGGGGCTTTTGAACATCCCAAACATCAGAGACGCTCATGAGAGGCTGAATGAGAGTTTTCAGCCCTGAACGAGGTTTCATATTCCTCTGTTTTCCCCCCATCGTGGTGTTTCCTTAGAGATGGGTCACTGAACCCTCCGCTTGTAGAAAGAAAATGTAATTGAGAATGTTTTGTCCCAGATAGAACTCAGCCTGACTATGAGACAAAAAGGTCCTGATGGGGAAAATGTAACATTACCTCACTTTTAATGAAAATACAACAGAATATCATAATATATACACTCACAGCCACCATTCATTAGCATCAAGTGTGTGTGTGTGTGGGGGGGGGGGGGGGGGGGGGGGGGGGGGATAATGATTGGAGTGATGTGATGACAGATGGAGGCTTTTTTGCTTCTATTTACAACTACATGTGATTCATGATCGATTAGTGATGTCTGTCTCAGTGCCCTGATGGACTGGTGGCCTGGCGTTTACACTGGAAAAATTACACACACACACACGCACACACGCACACACACACACGCACGCACGCACACACACACACGCACGCACGCACACACACACATTTGAGGTAAATGAGCCAGTAGCTGTAAGTTTGGATGTTGTAATTAGGATTTACCAGTAAAACTAATCAAACTTGCATGCAAGTTTTTATATAAGAAAGATTCAGCTTAATTCTTACAGTCCTACATTGCAATAAGATGAATTTTTGCGATATTTTTTCTGGACTTCCTCTCATATTTTTTATCATTTGCTCATAAAATAACAAAAGTTTCATTCTAATATCTATAAAAAAGTTATTTATTATTAGTAATGGTATCTGTTTTATTAGCAAAAGGATAATATCACCAAATATATCAATACCAAAGCATTTCTAGCTCTATTTTTAATTTTAGTTGATCTTTTTTTATTTCATAAAGTCAAAGCAGAAATAAATGAATAAACTAAAATTATTTTTTTTTAAATCAACAACTGTTTTTTTGTTTTATATATTTAGTCCTAAACAAGTTCAGTTTGAGTTCTGCAGGTAGACGATTCCTCTTATTAATCCCTGAAACAGAAACATTTAGTCCCAGAAAGGATTACAGATCCCACCAGATGAGCACCATCGTTTTTATGGGTTTGATTCTTTTGACGCAGATTTCCTGAACAAATTTCACCTCAATGAATGGATTTTATAAGTAAAATCTGACAGAAACAGAAGAGATTTAAACTTTCTCACAGCTGTGATGTTGTTCTCCTTTTGTTCCCCTTTTTTCAGTGAAACCACACCCTGCTGCTGCTGCATATTCATTGGGTGTAGGAGGAGTTTGGCTCTGACACACACTGTTGCCTTCAGGATAAACACATGGACACACACATTACAGGCTACTGGTTACAAACACACGTCTCACTGTTTTTCTGTCTTTCTTTCTTTTAACTGACTGACTCCTTCTGTGTTATTGAGAGCCCATCTGCTGCAGGGGGATCCCACCCTGACTCCAGAGAAAAACGTAATGAAGGAAAGATGTAAACAGTATCAAAACAGAAAAACAGGAGGGAAATTTAGATTGCAAGACAAAAAAACTAAAAGATTTATATTGATTTTCCTAAAACTAATGAATCCAGGGTGAAATAAACGTGTTATTTCTGTACGTTTGCTCATGAATGCACATAAAAGCCCAGATAATGGCTCTATTGACCGAGGGCCATCAATGACCTACTTTAAACCACAGAGCGTGTCAAAACTGGAAATTTTCAGGGTTCATGTAGTTTGAGAATGTAGATTTTATCTTTATTCTGCTCAAAATGTCATAAAAAGTTTTCTTCATATACATTTATGAAGAGTCAGAGCTAAAGCTGATCAAAACTGAGTGAAATTAATAATAATTGTTCTAAAAAGAGTTCATAATATTTTAGTTCTCATTGATAACAAAAGTTAAAAATAAATGTGCAAAATTCTGTTGGTCAAGTTATTCATGCATTAAAGGCTGTCCGGAGTTTTCCCCTGTCAGGAATTATGTATGATTTTTCAGAAATCCGTAAAAGTGATTGTCTTATCATGTATTGTGATTTAATGTAAGCAATATGTCTTTTTTTTTTTTTTTTTTTTGCTAAGCCCGCCCCCTGCTCCGTAAAATCTGTGCAATAGGAAACTGAGCGCCGGTCAGAACTAACCAATAGCGTTAGACGTGCTTCAAATTTAAGGAAGCTCTTATGCCCGAGAGAGAGATTTAATGTTACGACAGTGACGTTACGCAGCAAGCCTTGAGAGGGCGACAGAGAGCATATATCCGCAAAGTTAAGGAATGGGGCTTTAAGAAACAGCTAAGTATTAGAGAGTCACCACCAGCAGCAGATACTTAGTTTAAGAAACAAATCTGCAAACTGGAAATATTAGACACACTGTTAATCCGGCTGGGTTAGGGCATCATCTGGCCACTCATACACACACATACACACACATGCACACACACAACAAACACATTCTCAAACACACAAACCCAAAGGAGATGTGTTTCAGTGTGTTTGTCTCTTTTTCCCAGAGATTAAACAGTAATGAGTGCTGAAATGATGTGACTAGAGTGAGGATCGCCCGCCAAAGTGCTTCTCTGAACTTTAAAGATAATGTGGATTAAATAAAGATGGGGTAATTGGAAATGAAACTCAAGTCTTAGATCACACAAGGGTAGGTTTCCCAGTTTTACATTCCCGTCATTCCAGCTGCAGAATCTTTGGACTTAGCTTTGAAACCCTTGATAACAAACATCCAGGGCTCAAACGTTAAGATCTGTTATCAGCACCACTTTCTGTCCCAAAAGCGTGCCGTCATGCTAAAGTTAATGTTTAAACTCACACCCAGGGTGGTGGAATTCCTTCTGACAGAGAGAAGCACATTTTTGTGTCGAGTCATATTTTAGTGGTCAGTCACCTCCTCTCCTCTTTGCCAAACATGGTTGTCTTCTCACCAGTGGTGCCCCCAGAAGATTTTCATAGGGGGGCCAGAGAAGGTTTTAGGGTGGCACACCAAATTGGTTCCTGTGCTCACTCTGGGACATTTTAGCCTTTAATTGTGTGTTGCATGCTCATTCATTATTATTGTTTATTGTTATTCAAATAAACATCCAACACATTTACCTCAAAATTTGAGAAAGAAAAAATTTTCAGAAAAAAAAAAAAATTTCAATTCTTTTTATTTCAGCGTTTATTGTTTTAGCATTTAGAAAAGTTTAATTTACCTGTTGCTGTCCTAATAAAAACATCCCAAAAAACTAGATTTTTATACTTCTGTTTGAAAAATTCAGCAACAACACATTTTTTAAATTATAAATTATTTCTTTACTTATTTATTTTGTTTTAGATTAATGTCTTGATTAAAGAAGATGAATGTGTGGTTTGAGTGAAAATGAACAATATTTATTAACGTGAGGGAGGAAGGGGTGCAGTGGGGTGGCCAGTAATTTTCCAGGGGGGGGGGGGGCCTTGGCCATCCCTTAGGGGCACCACTGCTTCTTAGTCAAAAATCCCAACCACAGATCACAGAAACGTCATAAAATATCCAAGAAGTTAGATGAGTAACTATTAGTTTGAATGCTGTTAAGCATTCAACTATTGTTTTTCTGTTTCTCTTTATTATTATTCTTCCGTACGCTTTTTTGAACCTTTTCAACTCCTTAAAATTTTCAGCTATTTCAGCAAGTTTGGTATCAAA